>VZTD01004674.1:0-39040 GCA_013397725.1 Rhagologus leucostigma | reverse complement strand
GCGCGCCCAGGGGCGTCCGGCGGGAAGGGCGGGAGCGACTCGGGGTTACCCCGAGGTGAATCGTTCTTCTCCGCTCCTCCGCCGAGTCTAATTTGGGACAAACCTTCCGATTTCTGTCCAGCTGCACAGGAGCCGGGCTGTGCTGCAATAAAATCTCTCGTTTTGCCAAAAATGCAATAAAAATCTACAAAATGCGCAAAACTAAATATAAAGACAAAACACCACACAAACAGGCCCAATATGGAAGTCACTTCCCAGCTCTGAGGCAACATAGAATCATAGACGTGTTTAGGTTGGAAAAGGCCTCCAAGATCATCAAGTCCAACCCTTTATCTGGCACTGACAAATCCAGCACTAAACTATGTCCCTAAGTGCCACATCTACACGTCTTTTAAACACCTCCAGGGATGGTGACTCCACCGCTTCCCTGTGCAACGTGTTCCAGTGCCTGACCACCTTTTCTGTGAAGGCATTTTTCCCAATATCCAATCTAAACCTCTGCTGGTGCAACCTGAGCCATTTCCTCTCATCCTGTTACTTCTTATCTGGAAGAACCCCTGCCCGGCTACAGCCTCCTTTCAGGGAGTCGTGGAGAGCATTAAGGTCTATCCTGAACCTCAATTTTTTCAGGCTAAACACCCCCAGATCCCTCAGCTGCTTCTCATCAGACTTGTGCTCCAGACCCTTCACCAGCTCCGCTGCCCTTCTCTGGACACACTCCAGCAAGTCAGTGTCTTTCTTGTAGTGAGGGGCCCAGAACTGGACACAGGACTTAAGGTATGGCTTCACCAGTGCCAAGTACAGTAGGACGGTGACTGCCCTGGTCCTGCTGGCCACACTGTTTCTGATCCAGGCCAGGATGCCACTGGCTGCCTTGGCCACCTAGGCACACACTGGCTCATGTTCAGTCACTGTTGACCAGCGCCCCCTTTTCCACCTCACAGCTCTCCAGCCACGCTGCCCGAAGCCTGGAGCATTGCTGTGCCACTCTCTAAGATTTTCCTTGACACCAGAGCATGACTGCAACTGTGGAGAGAGGAAGATTGAGTGTCCAAGCCACTGCAATGGGGCCTGACTGTGGGTGGGAAAGCACTGCTGAGGCAGCTGCCACCCACTGGCGTCACCCACCCCAGGTCCTTCTGTCCTTCTGGGGACAGTCTGACTGAGGGCAGCTATCTGCAGGTTCTCATCCATGCATGACCCCTTAAGAAAGGGCTTGCACAGCCTCTACACAGAGGTTTGTCTCCCTGTGACTCAGGGCTCAGCTTAGGTTCTTGCTGTGGCCTGACAGGGCTCCCTCTGCCAGACGAAGCTGTGAGGAAGTGCTTGAGCTAAAGCCATGACAGAAATGAGTGGAAACCACAGGCATGCGCAATTATTGCAATGGAAATAGTCTGCAGCTCAGAGATTCAAGAGGAAGTCTATTGACATCCTTAAACCATAAGAAGAAAACAAAAGCTGAGGCTCAGAACATAGCAGCTCAGCAGCAGTGGGAGTCAGACTTCTGCAAGGAGCAGCACAGGATGCCTCTTCCCTGCCTTGTCCAGGACAACTGGCTCCTCAGACACTCACTGATTTTTGCTGCAGGGCATATTAACATTCAGCCTGGTAGTGTGTTAGCAGCCCTAGCTGCCTGCTATGTGCATCAGCTAACAAACAGTTACTCAGTGCTCCTAAGTTATGTCTATCCACTTGCAGAGTACCTCTGTGCTTGGTAAAAGTCTGTAGCAAATGACCCAGATGAGGAGGTCGTAACCCCTTTTATGTGGGAACCAGAAGCAGGAGCTGGTGGGATGGAGCTGGCTTGGTCCAGTCCCATCTTGGCAAAGACCAACTGTTGTATGTGACTGAGGCAGGCATCTTCTGCCTTCAGAAGGTGCTGCCTGAGTGGTGCCAGTGAGACAATTGGCCTCGGAGAAAACTGACTGAAGTTATTAGGCAGTTACCTCTGTCACAACACATGTGCAGTGGCTTGCTCAAAGACTCAGGCATCTATCACGTTTTCATGTTTTATTTCAGTTATTGGGAAGTGGAAATACCGTCATTGTGCACACAGGAAACCAGAGGCACTCCAGCTTTGGCTAGTTTCTACTAATGTGCAGGTGCAAACAGATATGTGTACAGCCTTATTTGAGACTTACATTTTGCTTTAATGTAAATCTCTTCCTGCCCATCTCTCAGGTAAACCAGAAAATCACTTTACCAAGTAAATGCTCACATAGTTACTAACTGTTTAAATAGCAGCTTAATTGTGCTGGCTTTAATTTATACCTTAATTTGTGCAATTTTCCAATGACCTTGTGCACCTGCTTCTTTTTCTTTCTACTTTTCATTCTGTGAAATAAAAAAAAGTTCTGCTATAGCCAAGAGACTGAATCCAACGCATGGGTCCATGGAGTTTGTATCTTAAGAGTTCTGCTATATAACAGAACCCAATAGGAATTAAATCACTGGATGTTATTCAGGAGTTGGAATTGATCTTGTGGTCAGGAACATTTGTAGTAGTTATTAATTTTTCTAATCAGTTTTGTTTATCCTGGTAGTTCTGCTTGAAGATGCTTTTTACATATTTTTGCTTAGGAACTGAAATGTATATGCTTGTGCTTTCTCTGCCTGTCCCTTGCTTACGACTCTGGAAGTTGCTGTTCAAGGTTAGGCAAATTTGGCAGGTAAATTTCCTGGAAGTTTGGTAGAAATCAGTGGCTGAATGGTATATTGAAGCCCTTACTTAGGAGAATGCTGCTCTGATCCATTCTAAGAGGCAGAAGCCAACTGGCCTATCAGCAAACACATGGACATAAATCTATAGATGTGTCTCATTTCTCAGGAAACAACTGGTATTACGCATCTATTTTCACTGAGAATGCTTTAGAGCAGTGACCTAACTGACAAAAATAGGTTTGTCTAGGAAGTTGAGAAGTTGGTTTCTTGAAACATGGATGGATCATTTAATGAATTTAAATTGCAGAGAAAATGAGATGATGAACTATCAATGTTGCTGTCAATTTATAAGAAAATGCATGCTATGGCGAGGGAGCTTGGTAGGATCCTGAAATTATTTTATATTGATGTTGTAGGGTTATTTCTTTGCTTTGGAGTTGCTATAGCATAAATGAGTTCTGTTTTCAGTTTGAGCTGGTCTGGTGGGCTGAAAGTGTCAGGGTTCAGGAGCATATAACATCATAGTACAAGCAGGGGTGAAACTCACCTGTAAGAGAATGGAAGCAAGAGTTGAGTGTGTTGGTTTAAAAAAGCCTGGTTTTTGGTCAGGCAGGAGAAAAGCTGCTCGAAACTTCTATGTCCGACATAGAGCCAGTCGCTGAAGGCTCTGACAATGGGCAGGTTACTAGCCCAATTAGAAAAGTTGGCAACGCCTCTGTGATGACATATTTAAGAAAGGAAAAAGTGCGAGAAGCTTTTTTTCTTCTCCCGAGGGGTGGTGAGGTGGCCGCCGGGACCCATCCTGGCGGGGGCCACCAGGGGCCATGCGGCCAGGGCTGCCCGTGCGGTGCCGGCAGAGACCATGTGGCCAGCGATGAAAACATGGTGAACAATTCCCCAATATGGAGCCCAGACGAAATCAACCTTTTCAGCGCAGCAAGGCTCTATAAGAACTTTTCAACTGATGGAACTTGAGAACAAACGAACCTACAGACACCAACTTTCTTCTGAGTCAGAGAAAAAGGAAAAGTGAAGACACTTGAGGAGAACCAACATGGTGTCATCGAAGTCAGTGAAAAGAAGGAGAGGAAAAAAGTGCTCCAAGCACCGGAGCTGAGATTCTTCTGCAAGCCATGGTGAGGACTGTAATGCAACAAACTGTTTCCCTATAATTCATGAGGTGCATGGGGGGCTGCAGATATCCACACGCAGCCCGTGAGGAAGAGTACTCACGCTGGAGCGCGTGGATACTGAGAAGTTGTAATCTAGTGAGGAACTTGAACAGAGAGAGAGGACCCTTGCTTCCAGAGGCAGAGAACCCTTGCTTCCAAACTAGAACAGCTCATCCTTAAAAGACTAAACTCCATGAACTAAAATGACCCACGCTGGGCCGTTGTGGGAAAACTGCTTGGCCCGTGAGAGGGACTCACGTTACAGCAGGTCAGGCAGACTGCTGTTTGTGAAAGTTAAAACTACGCTGGAAAAGTTCACAGAGAACTATCTCCCGTGGGACGGATCCTATGGTACACCAGAAGAAAGAAACTTTTTTCCTTAAGTGTACTGAAAAAAGATTTTTAAGAAGTGAAAGACTGACCAAAACCCCATGTTTTGTCTCCTTGCATGGTTGGTGGGAAAGAGGGAAGGACTGGGAAGGAAAGGTGTTCTAAAGGTTTATTTTGGTTCTCATTACCCTTTTTACTTTTAATTCTTTTAATAATAAATTTTCTTTATACTGTTTAAGTTTTAAACCTGTTTTGCCTTAAGGTGTTTTTCCCCTAATCCTTATCTCAATTAATGAAGTTTTCAGTTCCCCCTCCTCTGCTCAGCTATAGCAGAGGAAAATAAGTGAATAGTTTTTTGTGGGTGCCCGTCACTTAGCCAGCTTCAAACCATGACATTGAGGAAGCACTTAATTCAGCCATCCCAATTTAACTAATCACCAACTGCAATCAGCCCACCCAGGTGCCAATGGGAGGCTTTAAGTGGCTGCTGTGAGTGTACAGCTGTGAGGTATAAGGTGTACACCTGTCAGCATAAGGGAGAAGTAGACTGAACTGCTAAATAGCCTCTGCATCCTCAGCTGGGCTGGGGACAGAGCAGGAACGAAGTCAAGCCTCAAGCAAGATAAGCTTTGGCATAGTTTTTCAATCGACAAATGTTAATGAAAATTAGTGTTAGCTGAATGTGCTTGACAATTGTTGAGTGAAGTTAGCAAACAAAAAAGGGATCTTTGGAGATTGTTACAGTCTTGCCTTTGAAGTTCTTGGCCCTGTATAATCTTTCCCAGGACTCAAACATCAGGGATGTGAACTGTTAAATAAATGAAGGACAACCGTTAAATCTGAAGGGCATTTGACAAATCAAATAAAAGAAATAACTCTAAAGCTCCACAGCTGAAACATAGAACAATGAAGCAGGAGATAACATAACAGTGCACGTTACCACTGTCAGGCTCTAGTTGTTAGGTAGCATGTTAGGAGGATGACTTCCCATGTATGATTGCAATTTCAGTGCTTGGGAGCTCTACAGTAAAAGATAGTGAGAAAGTTGGGCTACATGAAATAGGGAGAGGAAAATAAGTAGATGTACACACTAGAAACTTACAGGTGTCCTTCAAAGCACAACAGAGTAGCTGAGAAGATAAAAGAAAAAAGATAAAGCCAGCACTGGAATAACTGGCACAGTGCCAAAGCTGAATACAGCAACACATTATCAGCTCAGTGATAATTACACAATTCACAGTTACAGTTCTTGGAAATTATTCCACAAGAGAGGCTCATTTTGATTAAAGCCTCATAAACCCTAGTTCAAGGATTTCTTTTTTCAGCTGGAATGCCATCTGCAATATTTAAAATTGGAATGTGTGCTACATTTTCACTCATTAAATGACAGTTTTGCATTGTCTAGAAATACCTTGGATGTGCTCATTGTGTTTCAGTCCAGAAGGTGACCACCGAAGCTGTAGGTGTGACTGGAGTTAGATCTTTGAATGCTGTTTCAGCCCATCGCAGACTCCCGTGAGACACTGGGAGAATGACTGTCTACAATGAATGTGTTACATTTTGTTCCTAGGAAAACAAGAGAGAAGAGAAAGACCAAACAGAAAATACCATTATGCCATTGTATAAATCCATGGTGCACACCTGTCCTGAATAACAATTGTCTAGTCTGTCTTAAATGTAAGAACTGGGGATTACTGATGAACAGAAAGTAATGGATAACAGGAGAGAATAAATTTCTATGCAACACATTGAGGAACTTGGGAGATGTGGTAAAAGTCAAAATGATTGTGATCCACAAAAGAGTTTAACAGGTTCGTAAAGGCAAGATGTGCTTGTCTCTGTTAATCACAATATTCAGGTTTTAGTCATAACTCAGGCTCCTAAATAAATTCAGACCCCCTAAATCACCAGAGCACACACTCTTCTGCTCTCCACTGGAGTTGGTTATTGAGACATACTTTAATTTTTTAAACAATTTTTTTTTGTAATGAAAGGTAAAATAGCAAAACAGTGGCTTGAATATTCTATGTTGCAGACCTTGGTTCATTTATATTAGTGTAGCCCAGTAAAACCATCATACCTGGTGATGTCAGCCAGAAAAGCACCACAAAGCAGGAGCTAATGAGTCCAAGACTCAAACAGGGAAAATGTCAGCCAATTAGTAGAATAACCAGATAGCTCATTGCTACCTCAGACAAGGCTGTCTTGTCAGTCTTAACAGCCCACCAGGGATATGCAAAACACTTATATTCAAATTAGGAGAAAATAAACAGCTGTAACCAAACCTAAATATTTGTGTAAACGATACAATAACTTGGAGTATCTCAGTGACAAAAAATTGGTTCTGGCCTGGAAAGACTGGAGAAGAAACACTCAACCACAAAGCTGGAAAGCATACGCCAAAATAGCCGGAGCACAGTTTGGAAATGACTTTAAGAATTTCACCATATGCAGTTGTGACAAACAAGAACCCAGATGCCCAATGCTTATGAGACAACTAGCAATTAGAGACCTGTTCCTTTGCTACGTTATTTTTTTGCACAGGCTGCATGTGTAATTGCAAACAAAGGCAGAGGATCAGTCATGCCACAGTGATTTCGTGATAAGGTGGGATAAACCTGAACAAGCTGGTATCCAGCCTATGTTCAGAGTTTCTCCCAGTCTCAGCCGGTCAGCCAGGACATTCATTGCTGCACAGCATGTCCACAGCAGTGTAAACACTGGTGCTATGGGTGGGAAGGTGCTGTGATGTCTGTTGACATTGGCATGAAAGAGCAAGCTATTTTTTCAAGAACGTAGTAACTACAGGGACCCTTTTAAATTTAGAGTGTATATCAGGCAGCCACATTAGTTCATGCATGAGTATATCATTAAAATCTTTTGCTCCCTGCACATCATTTTCTGGGTAGATCTCCAGAGTGCTTCTACCACAGCAAAGCCTGTAATTCAGATCCAGATGATTTTGCTAGTTGGGAAAATTAACAGCAATACTTTACTCCAGGCCCTAAAATTTAATCACATAAAACACGTGCTGCTAGAAATATTTGAAACACTGTTATCATTAATATCTAGGAGTTACATGAGATAAATGCAAATAAATGTAGGTTTTTTTAACTACATTTTTTAAAATTCTCTACTAGTCTTTTTAATTCTCTACTATGTGTAGAGAATTTTGTGGTTAATTTCAAGGCTCAGTCTGAAGACCTTATTAATAGTGACAACCTAAATATCAGTATGTGTCATCTAGCAAGTTATCCCATCATCTCACTTCTTGACTAGCTACTATCTGCATAGTAGTAACCTCAGAGAGTGGGTGGTTTTTAGTTAATCTATTATTAATTTTTAAGGCATTGCTAGGGATATGTGCTACAAATATATCCCAGCAAACTACATACTTACACTTTCTGTATGAATCTAAAATAAAAAAATAGATTAATCAAATTCATGTGAAAATCATAGTGATTTTATGCAAAATATTTTTAAAAACCCAAAGAGGAAAATGCATCAAGTATTCTATTTGTAAAGAGAATACAGTGGAGGAGTAGAATGGCACAGGAAAATGACAGTGAAAAACAGCAGGATGAAAACTTAAATGAGAAGAAGCCAATATAGGAAAAGCTCACATAACAAAGGGAGCAGAAGCCTTACATGGGAAAGAATAAAATGCAATACAAATGAAAACATCATAAAAATTCTGTCCAACAAACCTAATGCTGGAATGAGCTGCAGAACAAATACCTGATTCTCTTACATTCTAGGTGTTTCTGATGTTTCTGCTTGTAGGGCCTTCCAGTTTCACTCTCAGTCATGATGAATAATGAGATCTCAGGCTGTAACCATCCGAGAATTACTAGTTCACTCAATTTTGCCATTCTCAAATTTCTTCCCGATGCTGAAATGTTAGATGAGCAGGCTCTACCCTTCCCATCCTCCTCCCCAATATACCTAGAAGCCCTTCTAGTCCCATGCCCTTTTTAGCCCCAAACCATAAACCTGACATGAAAGTGGAAAAACTCTGCAGACATCTCTGCAGGAAACATTTTATTCTGAAGATTTCCATCTACCTCCCTCATCAGGTACTAGGGCCTATGCCTAAAGCATGATATTTCTGACATTTTTCTGTGAAGATGCTAACCATCTCTATTTTTTTCTTCTGCTGCTGAATACTGGAGTTTGTCATGAGGACAAACATTTTTCCATTGTAATCACTGTGTCAATGAGTAGCTGGATTTTTTTCTTACAATTCTGTGAGTAATGAATAGTAGTGAGTATATCACAAGGGATATCAATGTCTTGAGATGCTGAACAATTTGACATCATGTGGTAGGCTATAACCAAGACAACACGAGTAACTTTCCATTCTCAGATCCCCAATCACTGTTGACTCAGAAAAGTAAGTTCACTCCCTGTACACTTAGGAGAGATCCTTGTCCTCTCACCTTCTCCTGTCTAAGTGTTGGAGACTGGGTCATCAGTTTTGACACGGACCATACCTAACAGAATTGCCTCTCCCTGGGAAATTGTTCAGTAAGTGGATGATGAGGCTGCTCTCATCATGAACTGCTTCAGAAGAGATCCTGCATGAGGCGTGAGGGGAAATACTGCCCTTTAAGGTCCTCTTTGGAGAGCTGAATCAGTTTTCCTCCAAAATGTAATGATTTGAATGAGAGAAACATCAAAGGCAATTAAAAAACTTCGAAAGCTTTAATTAAAATTTCTATGCAAGTTCCATTCCTGGGGGAGTACACACTGGGGTCTGCCAAATTGTGTTATAGAAAAAGCACAGGTTTAGCTGATCCTATTCTATGGTGGGGATGTGCAGTAAGCGGGTCTTCTGAGATGCTTCCAGG
The DNA here is from genome assembly GCA_013397725.1 of Rhagologus leucostigma. NCBI lineage: Eukaryota > Metazoa > Chordata > Aves > Passeriformes > Rhagologus > Rhagologus leucostigma. Next base: position 30,027 of record VZTD01004674.1, on the reverse strand, counting down.
TGAGTTTTCTATATCGACATCTTTAAGTGTGACAATTTAGAGGGCTCCTCTCCAGAGAGAGAAGTCGGTGCAGATAGGGAGGAAAGATCTTATCTCTCTGACAGTTGCTGTGAAGCCAGTGTAATAAATACAGAGGGGGAAAGCTCGAAGGGACATCACAAAGAAAAGTTATTCCTTCCATCCCCTACCTCAGCCTGGCTTTGGTGCTGCTGTTCCAGCTTCTTTCCCTCTATTTTCTCCAGCTCAAGTCCTACTTACATTCTTAGTGGGATGCTTTTCTCACCAATCCTCTTTTCTTCTTCAGTGCTTCCTGGACCTTTTTAATCCTCATTTAACCCCTCTTCCCTGTGGGAATGTACCTTGGTGAAATTTTCTTCTTGGACTCAAGAACTACAGACTGATTTTTACATGCTTTTTTTTCTGCTGATGTGTTGAGAGCAGCATAGTCTTCCCACTACAGTTCAGCCCTTGGCAATATTGTTTACCAGGTTCTCTATTTCAAGAAACCGGAATTTGGTCTTATGAGAAAACCTTGATATGGTTCTGTTTCATCCCAGTTCTGTCTTCAGTGCCTCCTTCCAGCAGTTTCTTTGGCATCCAGTTACCCTGATGCAGAGCTGCAGAAGAACTCTTTCTCCATAAAGAATTCTGGTTCTCAATAGCACTAAAGATACCTTCTCTATAGTTCAATAAAGGGACTGGTCATAGCCAGTCATTTTGCTCTATCTCAGCACAGTGCAGATTCGGATTTATTTTAGAATCATGTTCTACTGAGTTAATCTCATTGCTTCAGCACTGTAGGACATCAAGAAATATTTTGAGAACCCAGGAAGTCCCGGACAAACACTTGCTTGCAAAGTGCCTTCATGAAAGAGAATATTGAATTATCTAGTGTTTTACTGACTTGAATTTTTCATTTTTACTTGATTGGGCAGTTATTTTTTGTGTTCATTGGGAAGTGAAATTAATGATGGAGTCAAATGTGTTTGTGTTTTTAATTGTGTGCAAAGATTGTATTGCCTAAAGATTATTCCTTTATAAAATTAGCTTAATTTAACAGTCTTTTTCTTTTGTGGAGCATCGATTCACTACAATTTCCTAATTGGCATTTTTATACTTAAATTCTTGAAAGAGCCACAGGGTGGCAGAGCGATTAAACACTGGCAACAGTTCTTTACGTGGACATGGGCAAGAGTGAGGCACGCCAGTGTAGCTGCTGCGGTGGTTATCCCAGTGGAGCTGAGTGATGCCATCGGTTTGTAGCGTTGCCGATGTCCCGCGGCAGCCGTGGCACACTGTCAGTGTGCTGTGCTGCTGCCTGTGCCCCACGGAGGTCTGTCAGCCGGAGGAGCGGCTTCGCTGGCGGGCGTTCCTCAGCCACGGGATGTCTCTGTGTGCCCCACAGCCTCACCGAATGAATGACAGGGTGGGATGTGGTGAAGGACAGAGACAATGCTGAAGCCTCATCAGTCTGTGAGGAGGACTGTGATTTTGTGCCTCATAGATGCAGCTGTTTGGCATCTGTCAAACTGTTTGCCTCTTTTCCTGCCACCAGAACCACATATTCCCAGAGACATGCACACTGCATGCTTGGCACCCACCACCTTCCCCAAGCCCTGGCTGTGATGCTCACCCTAGGAAACAAAGAGCCAGATCCCCTAAGGCAGAGTGTGCTCCTTCGTGGGCAGCATGGAAAGAGAAATAGTCGACAGAAACTTGCACTGAGAAGCAGGAATAGGTAGCAAAGGACTGGTAGGATACTAAGGTGTCTCTGAATCTCAGCTGTTAGGTCTTGTCTCCCAAAGAACAAGAAAACCAACTCATGCCTGAGTGTTCAGGGCTGATCACAACTCAGTGTCAAACTGCCAGTTCAAGCCACAGTGCTTTAAGCAAACATTTTAAATCCTGCCACCAGACATCAGAGTGCATTAACACAGCTGCGGCTGGGGGACATCTTAAGAAGCTGGCTTTTACCACTGAGCTAGAAGGTGTTGTCTTCACACTTGAGAAGTGGTTTAGAAAGCAGTTCCTTTTCAACTCTTAGTCACACTTCCCAGCTGACTCACACCTCCCAGTCCATGCATTAGGTGGCTACTACACAAGTCTAGAACTATGATTTGGACTAAACATATTATATAGACATAACTCTAGCTGAACAAGTTCATAATTGCTGTTGATTAAAATGAAGAATAAAATAAAGAGAAAACAAACCAAAAAAAACCTACTGGAAATACATATGAACTTCTTCAAAGATAAACCTGAGATTTCAGACAGATTTACAGGTGCTTTCTGACTTGTAAATATTTTTGTGATGCTCAAAATTAGAAATCATTGCAAACAAATTAATATATGAAATAAAAGGAATTAGAAAATATTCCAGGTATAATAAAGTAGGGGGACTTGAGCGGACAGAACAAACGGCAGCGTGCATTGGGTAGTGCAAAATGGTGGTTTAACAGAGCATACTGTCAACTGGAATTATTTGGGTTACTGGTCTGATGCAAATTTCTGATCTTTTACCTTATTGTAGCTGCTTGTTTCTATAAAATATTTACCTGCTCACAAGAGCAAGCACTAAAGCAAGTACCCATCTCTTGGTCATGCTTTAGCTGTCAGTCTGCACAGGAACCTCGCTACCTCTGTCTGGCCTAGTGAGTGTTTGAATATTTAATGCAAAATGGAAAAGCTGTGTAAGGACAAGCTAAGAAAACCCCTTTGAGATTGTCTCTGCATATCTCAGGATCAAAATGCCTTTTTCTCTGCACTTCAGCTCACTATTATAACAACTACCAGGTCAGTGACACATGAAATATAAGAATCTAAACAAATATGAGTCTCACTCTAGTGCTGAGAAGTTGGACAGATGGTGAAAAATTCCTTCTGTTATCTCACCGTGGAGGCTTTTGCAGGAACTTGGATGCAATAATAGAAAAAGAGAAGTTTAAACCATATCCTTTTTCTTCTTCTTTTTTTTTTTTTTTTTCCTGAAAACTTACTAACTTTTCCTGTGGTTTATCACAAGACTAAAACTAGCTTGGCCAGATGCATTCTCTCCTTTGAATCACATAAGCACTGATTCTTATGACCAGTTCCTAGAAGACCACTTAAATGATTCAAACTTAGAGCAGCAGTGAATGTAATCTGTGCACTTCCATGTATGGGAAACACTATTGTACATAGCCTGAAAAGAGGAGGGGAGATTGGACAATACCTGGTAGTTCCTATGGTTCCCCTTCGCAGGCCTCCAGTGCTAAGGAAGTCAACCAGTTGAAACACCAAGCCAAGTGAGCTCTCTTTGCAAATGAGCATGGGAATATAGGAAAAAACCTTCACACTAATTTTCCATGAGTGTTGCAAGAGCTACTTAAATAAAAGGTCAACTTAAAAGCCAAAAACCATTTTGTATTTGTCTTTCTCAGCAAAGAGAGTGACCAAGTATTTTTAAATTTGATGTTTACATAATGCTGTCTCTTATACAAAAGATTTTAGGAAGAAAACCCCACAACCATCCAACAGCTTACCTGCTAATGCCTTTTGTTCCTGAAGTGCTTCACCATCTTTTGCATCCATGTCATTTTCCTGTTTAAAAAGCTCTAGTCATCCCAGCAAGAGAAAGCAAAAGAACTTTATATAGGACTCAAAAACAAGGCTATAGGAGAAATGAGAAGTATAGACATGAATACTTGTAATTCTTTAATGAGGATGTCTTGTATTAAAATAAGCTTGCAGAAAATCGGTTAGTGAGACTAAAGAATTAATTTATCAAATAGCAGATTAATTTATTGAGTCAAAATGTAGGCCACAGATACAATAGTCTTCAAAGCAGTGAAAGCAATATTCTTATTTCATTATGTAAACATCTAGCGTTTCACCACTTGAGCATTTACTAAACGAGATAAGAAAGTTTATACAACTTACTAACATGTTTTCTAAACCCAGTACTCTAATACAATGTGCCTATTCATGCATGAGGTTCCATAGAGTGTTGTGACCTTGGCAGTTCGTGTGCAGCCTTATACCTTACTGCATGCCAGAGAGTCTCTAGTGTCATCAAAAATCACTGGAGACACTTGAGCTTCCCCTCATACCTGTGATACCAACCCTCCAGTAGACCTATGCAGCTTTTGTTACTCTCTTGATGTTGTAGAGGATGAGTTCTGAAGTGTCCCAGGGCTCCAGCTCAAAGATCTGTCATGCTTTTGGCTGAGGAATGCCTTACTAGCATTACCTAGTGACTAGCTACCTTCATCTCACTTAACTTCAGCCATGCTAAAGTAAAACTCAAGTATTCATATCTAAAATAGGCACCAACTTCTAAAATTGATCCTATACCTGAAAAAAGAAATCAATCTACTTCCTGGAGGTTATCTCAGAGGGATGCCTCTCTCTCTCTTGCTGTTAGGATTTCAGACTCTGCACATGCTGTCCTACCTCTTAGAGGAGCATCTTAGTCTTCATGACCAGTCTCCCTTGGGAGGAAGGGTCAACACAGCCTAATTTTTTGCTAGACCTTATGTTCTATAACAGTCTGTAGATTAAAAAGAAGTTGCGAACATCCAATCAGGTTATTTTGTGTAGCTTTTTACTGGCTCTTGGCTGAAACACGACCCTTCAAGGTTATGTCAATTAACCTTTTTGGGTGACAGCAGGCTTGGAGTGACTGATAGCCAATTCCCTCCTCTCAGGATTGCTGTAACTGTAAGAACTTTCAGTGTGAACATGTGGAACAAATTACAAAAGGGATATCAGTGTGCAAAGGCCAACATGAAATTCTATAATCATTAAATAACTCCAGTACAGGAATTTGCACTGGCCTGCAATTTGCAAGTTGCAAAACTGTCCAAGGAAAGATGTGGATTTCAGGCTGCAGTTCCACAAGCACCCTGTCACGATACCTTGTCACTGCATAAAGACAGCTGCTTCTCCCTCCTCCACCTCTTTTGTTCCTGTTTCAAGCTGCCAAGGCCCACTCTACCTTGGTGTCAGCTCTGGCACTCATTGCACCCTGTAACCATCTGCACAGCTCTACTCACTAGCTCAGAAGAAAGTTCTCCACTTTCTGGTACTCTTCTGCCTGTTTAGTGAATTGAATTGCAACAAGCAGAGGCCCTAAAAGTGGGAAAACTAACATAAGACACATTGCAGATTGTGCTGCCAGAGCCTGGAAGAACAGTGTATCTCCTTTTAGCAGCAGTGAATGGATGAAATCAGCCAAACCCAGGTGATAGAACCAAGGAATGGTCTGCAATGTACGTTCCCTTGAAACTGTCTTTCCTTCAGTGATGTGATAAAGTGCTTGATAAAAATTACTGAGTACATTCTTTGTCCTAAAGATAAGGTCAGATGAGATGGTTGCTTCAATTCCCTTTTTGTTTCCAGCTCTGTGAATCTGTACTTTGTATGTTTGCAGTATGAGGGGAATTACAGGGTGTTTACAAGTATTCAGAATAAATGTGTGTCTTCCAAATTTACAGAAAGTAATCTCAAGCTGTAGTGTTTACAGTCCTAAGGTGTCCCTGTCTCTGGCCCAAATGAAACGAAGGCAGATTGTGCTTTTCTCCTTTTGCCATTCATACACCTCTAGTGCTCTTTGAGACACACAAAGGTGCATTAAACTCTACTGGATCGAACCAAAGGTCTATCCAGTCCTGTGTTCATCTCAGTGGCTATAAACAGATGCTTAGGGAGCAGCAGGGAAAGCACATATGATAATGTCACACAAGGGCTTGTCTTGTGAGACAATTATTTTTAGAACAGAGAATTTCCTGAGCTGGATATGGCTGCTGTCTGCTTAGTAACCCTATGTAGATTTCTTTTCCAAGTATTTTTCTCCTTGGTTCCAAGTCCATTCTTTTACATCCAGAGCCACCTTTGGTAATAAATGCCAGAAGTCTACTATGGGCCATGCAAACAATACCTTCTTCCCATTGTCTGCACTCTGGTTACTACTAGGTTCACTTGATTCCTTCTTAGTTCTTCTTGTTGTTCTATCATTTAGGTTCTGAATAGATGACAGTATTGCAAGTACTTTAGCAGACACAATTTCCATGCACACAGAGTACGTGCAGGCAGAAATAAAAGCAATGAGTAGGCAATCAAGGTATTGCATGTGTTTGCAAATGAAAACCGTGGTTGGACCACTGCAGAAGATGCCTCCTCCTGGACTTTTTAAAAGAAAAAGCCGATATTTTTCCCCATCAAAAATGTTGACAAACAGTGTTCATGACCTTGCAATTTATTTCCCGTTGCCAAGACAAAACGCTCCTCTGCCCTCAAGAATTCTGCATCCTCTGTCGCCTGGAGACAAAGAGTTGACGTGAGCAGGGGACCAGGGTCTGAAAATAACCCCTGGGTGTCAGATAAGCAGAAATGTGGACAGCAGGAGGGCAGTAGCAGTTTTTGAGGGTGAAACCCCAGATCACCAGCTCCCTTTCTACTACCTGCCCCGCGCTGCATCTCCAAGGATCACTGCCAAGGCGCAGCCCGCATTACCTGAGCAGGCAGCAGTCGCATCTCCGCCCGCGCAGTCGGATCGGCTTCTTCCGAGCGCACGGCTCGTCCGAGCAGCCCGCCCTCCCGGCAGCCCCGCGCTGAAGGGAGGACGCGGGATTTTGCACCCGCGGGAAGGGAGCCACGGGCGGGGAGCGCTGCGCTCCTCCGTGCGCGGCCGCCTCCTGCCTCCCGGGCCGGGGCTGGCGGGGANGGCGGGAGGGATCCGAGCCTGCCGAGGGGAAAAGTGACTTGAGGCGCTCAGGTGAGCCGGAGCTGCAGGAGGTGGCTGTCGCTGCCCGCCACCCCCGCGAAGAGCTCCGCGGCCGCCGGGGCCGGGGGGGAGACGCCCCGGAGCTGCCGGCAGGGGCAGCGCGGCCGGGGGGCGCCGGGTCCCGGTTCCCCCTCACCCGGCGGTGCTGTGCCCGCAGGCCGGCGGCGATGGAGGAGGGCATGAGCAGCATGCAGCAGAAAGCGGCGGAGCTGGAGCACATGGCCGAGGTCCTGCTCACCGGCGAGCAGCTCCGGTAAGCGGTGCCTTCTTCCCGCGTTGCCGGGGACGCGTACCCGGGGTCAGCAGCAGCCCCGCTGACGGCGGGAGAGGGAGGCTTGGGGGGCGGAGGGCGAGGGTCTGTGCCCGCGGACTTTCTTTGCACCGGAGTACCTGCCCTGCTTCCATCGCGGCCCCGGGCTCCGGCCCCGCTTTCAGAAGCGAGGAGGACGAGGGGGCCGCAGCCGGCGCTGCGAGGCCAGGGCGGTGAAGCACCGCACGGGGGGCTTCTGCCGCGGGCACCTCTTCTCCCCTGCGTGGAACAGGAGGCGGCTGGGGAGAGGCTGCTGCGTCACTAAAGGCATCAAACGCTGCAGGAGAGTGGCATCTTTAAACATTAAAAACCCCAAAGAAACCACAAGCGATAAAGTGTCTCAGCACCCCACGGAGAGCCGAGGCGAGCGCAGGGTAGCGCTCCCGCACAGCCCGGCCGGCACTGGCAGCGGCGCCGGGCACTGACCCCGCAGAGCTGCGCCTCACTCCAAGGGATTGTTTTTATTTTCCATCAGCTGGTCCCAGCAGATGGAAGGGGATCCCTACTGTCAGTGCCAGCAGCAATTAACATTGCTGTGTGATTGGAGTTGTGAGCAGCACAGGAGCCTTGAACAAAAATGCCTGACTCAGTTAATTTTTAATTTCTGTGATGAATGCTGGCTATGTGTGCCGGCTGTATCTATACAGTCCAGAGGAGAAAAAGTAATTTTCCTAATTTCAGTTTGGTGATGGACCATCTTGTGATTCAGCAAGAAAAATCCCATTATAATGTGTTATATAATTAACTAGAAGGAGATGGTAAAAATATTTTCCCTGTAGTTTTTGCTTGAATTTTTTTAAACTTTTTGCTCAGATGCCAGATAAACACTGCAAAGTGATAGAAATCATCTCTGCTTTGGGAGATGCCATCATTGCTGCTAGTACAGACACTGTTACTGTTTGCATCCACGAAGTAAGGAGAAGTGTCACTTTGTGATGCACACCAGTGATACTCCTGTTTGGCAAGTAAATGTTATTTTGGTGATCTGGCTCCAGTACACACCAGTGCCTGCTCCAAGCTCGAGATTCTGCTTCAAAGTAGCCTGAAGTGAAACTTAAGGTGACAGAGTGCACTGGCACTGCACTGGCACAGGTCCTGCATGGTGGATTTGGTGCAGAGTTGTTCATCCAAGTGCCAGATAAGAATCCTGCTGTTCCTAATTTATGTTACCAGAAGTTGAAGATTTAAGGCTAATACAAAATAAGGATCACATTAATCTTTCTGTATACCTCATAGTTAAATGTAAAAGCAAAAGCTTTGCAATCTTTCCCTAAGGAGAAACTGAGGAAATGTTATCAAATCAGGCTCCTAGAATCAGCTCATCAGCGTTGCAATCAAGAATGATACTTGTAATTTTATTTATTAAGGTATTGAAACATGGTGGTCTTTTTGGGCAAGGTGATCTGCAGATACAAAATAATTATTGGCCATCCTGTGAAGTTACCTATGGACATACCTTCATGAATCTATGAGAAGTGGCTTAGATCTGCTTGGACTGTGAGTTCCTGAACAAGTCAGTGTGCATAATGTCTGGCTACTGCTGAACAGGGAGATCCACTCTCCTTCTGGTCCTTTTCCTACTCCCCACTAGCGTAGTCCCACCTCCTTTTTGTTCCTGCTTATGTAACTTCTTGGACTTCTTGAAAGCAGATCCAATGTGGTGATTTGGTGGGTAGGTTAATTTTCTGATCTGCTGGCTTCCAGAAGCCACAGAAGATAGGTGTTGGGAATGTGGAGCCAGAAGGAAGAAATGGAGCTGGTGGAGAAGGCACAAAATTTCCATTTGGATAGCAGTGAGCTGTTGGGTCGGCTGGAACTGTGTTGTGAAACTGCACCCAAAATCTTCTGCTTCCCCCAATTTTTTCTTAACTTCACTCTGTTTTTCTGTTGAGATACTATGTGCAAAGGATTTGTAGTCTTCAGTTTTCCAGGCAGTAAAAGCCACAAAATAAGTGATAGAAAACTGGCTGGCAGACAAGTTTTAGCCAACCCTGCATTTAAAGTTTCCCTTTTCCTGTCCAAGATAAGCATATAATTGTTAATGCTAAATGAAAATGTGGAGTGTTTTCAGGATCAAAGACAGGCTCTATCAGCAGCCTTTGGGGTAGGCAAACAGATGATAGAAAACCAGCACACACATGCACTCAAGGAAACGTACTGTACTCTATTCTTAGTGATGCTTACAACTGCAAGATAAGCCCGCAGTGGGAATGATGCAGCCAGACAGGTGATTATGTGTGTATTTGGGTGAAAGTGCATGCAAGATGAGCACATAACTTAGGAGTAAAAGTGTAAAACGAAACTGTGAGCATGGTGTTACTTACACAAACCCAACCAAATGTAGGTATTTAAAGCACTCTTGTACTAGACCAAACAGCACTCAAATACTCCAAAACAATACACCAAACAGTAACTTCAAATACTTACCAGAGCTTCAAATACTTACCAGAGCTGCTTGCTTTAAATTCCTTGCAAAGTTCCTAGTGCCTGTCTTGCTCTGGCCTCATGCGTTGCCTTATAGCTCTCATTCCCGTGAGCTGTTGCACATCTGTCCTTCCCTAGCAGGGATCTGACACAGGGAGGGTTAAAGTTGTCTGAGCAGCACCTTGGCAAGCCTGGCTTTGCACACTGGCAGTGCCTGTGGTGGGAATGGAAGCCCTGTGCCCCCTTCCACTCCCTAGGCAAGTGCACAGTGTCTAGGGGAGGGAAAGGAGTAGGACAAAGAGTTTTTTCCTTCTCCTTTTTCCTGTCTCTCGGTTGCTTGTGATGTGTGTTTTGCCTTTGCAAGGTCAGGAGCCTCTGCCCTGATGTGTGTAATACCAGCTGGCACCCAGGAAGCTGGCTGCTGGCACAGGCTATGATGTAAATCCTAGCCCATGGGTGTGGTGATTTATGGAAAAAGAAACAAGATCTTGAGCTATATGTTAGATAACATAGTGAATTTTTACATCCAGTAGTGTCCTTTGCCTCTATATCCAGTAGCCATCTGAACAAAAGCCTAACTCTTACTTTTGGTTAATAGAAACATATTTTTTAAAGTGAGGACTTCCGAAGTTTGGCTCTTGGCAAGCCTTAAATTATTAAGCTGACAGCTGGGAAGGAAAGCTGAAGATTTCAGCAGTGTGACACGCCAGAACAGACCCTTTGGCAGCTTCTGCTGCCATGCAGGAGATTAGCAAGAGCAAGGAGAGAGCTGGGGTGGGCACGATCCGGCTGTGAGCTTTGGCACTGATGGTCCTGCAGGGACAAACTGTGGAGGCTCTGGCTGCCTGACAGCTCCAACCACCCAAAATCTCAACTTTTCCCTCTGTTCTGCTGCAGATTCAGAGACCCTAAAGCTGTTCAGTGGTGAGCTTTCTCTTCTGAGGAGGTTACAACAGCGCTGCCCTTAAAGGCTCCTTAAGTTACAAGTGATGTGTATGGAACTGTCTCCTGAAGAAACTGGGAGCTGTGCTTGAGACAATCATGGGGCCTTCAGATTCCTCAGGACTGGGAGAGCCCTTTGAAGCCTCCACCCTGCCATGTCCCTTCCAGCAAATCCATGCCTGCTACAGCCCTGGGGAGGTGAATGTCCCTGAGCTTCCTTGGCTTTGCTGGCAGTGCTTGAAGGAAGGTGTCACATCCTTAGTGCTTTGGATAGTCATTGTTGGAAGCTTAATAATGGCACTACAGAAGTTGATAAGAATTTTATCAGAAGCAGAGCAATTCTGAGCTCATTTCCCACATGGTTGAAGGCAACAGGTTGTGCCCATCTCAGCACTGTTTGGCAGAAGGATTAAAGTATTATGTCTGGGTTTGAGCACTGACAGGGATAGAGCTGATCTTGCCCTCTGGCAACCAAAAGCAGTTTCAATGGGCATGTTTTGATACAGATGCTGGTTGCCTATCTTACAAGTTAGGGGTGTCTGAAATCTCCTCATCTGCTAATTGTTTCTTGATGCCAGATTGTCACCAAAATCTTGTATATCTCCCAAGAGTCCCTCATTTCTTGCAGAAAAATGTGCCTAGTAATTCAGGGATCCTCAGGCTTCAGTTGCCTGAGCAGCAATATTTAAACACCTATTATTGCCACTGTATATGTGGTGCAGTTATCTGTAGTAGGGGTAACTTAAATGACATTTAATGTCTCTGCAGACTTTTGGATCCATCTTTATCACCAGCTTTTACAAGAAGCTACATCTTTCCCTATTCACACTTCTGTTAAATAGTTGAGTAAATAATTGAGACTTCTCTAGATGAGGCAGTGATTTTGATAGAATAGTTCTTATAATCAGCATCATCTTTCTTTCTACTTAGAGAAATATGAAGCATGTTTCTTAGAGATTTTTCTTTCTTTTGGAAGAGACAAAAGAGTCAACAGAAATTTGCCTTTTTGTCAGAGTTGGTGTATGAGGTTTTTTTTACAAAGGTAAAGGTTTTACGTGGTAAACAGTTACACATTTTGAAGCTGTAAGACAAAACCAGTTTTCACTGGTCTTCCAAAGGTTTCGCTTTCAGAAGCCATATTAGAGTGCATAACTTTGGGAGTCATTAACTTGTGAAGGATGGTAGCACTTACAGGTCCATTAACTTTTTTCTTATTCTGAGCAATAAACAGTCAACATTTTTTCATGGTGGTAGGACTGAAAAGTTCATTGCTACTCTAAGGTGCAGAAAGCCCATGGCACGTAACAGTGACAGTTTCTAGAGAAGTGATATCAAAAGACCCTTAGTGTTAATGTATTGCTATGATGCAGGATTATATAAACTGTATAGTTACAGAATTTATTAAATGCTATCACACTGTGTTTGAAAGTGTGTTAAGACTCTGGTGTAAGCTTTGACTCTAGAAGGATTTGAGATATACAATTGTCTAAAGCCATTTATTCTCAAGTCAGATCCTCAGATGTTAAACTTGTTATGCCATTTGAAGAATTGACAGAATTTGTTAAAATGATATTTTGTAATCTGCCTAAGACAATCAAATTTTGTACCTCCTCCTCAGGGGATAATTGTTTTTCTACCTCCTGCACATTTTTCTTGCAACTTCCTTAGTTCTTCACCAGTGTTTGCATTTCCCTTAGCCAAGAGCTACGGATTGGGTTCAAAACTAACCTCGAAAAAAGTAGTTTTCAGTTGTCTCACTTGAGAAAACCCTTGTATGCTGACTTCTTCAGGGTGGGTAGAACACAGAGATTCATATCGTCAGATCTCTGTGGAACAGACTCCTCCAGAAATCTCTGTCCAAATAATTTCACTTTGATCAATTTGTTTTCCAAAATCAAGCAAAAAATCATCAGTTTTCTCTGTGAGGTTTCACCAGAGTGATACACTGAAAGAAAAGATGTCAAAGTGAAGGTTGGTAAAGCTGCAAAATGAAGTGCTCTGAAATCAAGGTTTCCCACTAAATCTACCCTATCACAACAATTTCAATTACATATTTTTATTACTGTAAATTATTTAAATTTTTTTAAAAACTGTTTCTCAAATTTATATGTTCATTTTTTCTAGAGTCTTTGATACTTGATGCACCCTTTCATGTGTTTCAATCTTGCCCATTGGTACTAATTCTAATGACAAATCCCATCTGTGTGTATATATGTATACATATATATATATATATGAGATTCCTGAGCCAGGAATTTCAATTTCTCATGTTCTTCAGTAAAATTTGGGCTATTCAACATTTCTAAAAATGAAGATGTAAGGCTTTGTTTCCTTGGTTCTGTCCTTTTAGCTATGCCTTTTAATAATTCAGTTGTTGCCATCAGCAGCTTTCCTCAAGTGCAGCTCAGAGATCAAGTAGTTAACAACGCATGTGCAAATAGTGATCGTTCTTTCACTATGTACATAAGAAGGCAAATGTTGTATGAGTGGTTTGTGCTGTATATTTTATGTATTTCATTCCAGATGGAGTCAATCATTAACTTTTGTTTCAGGTTAACAGAGATCAGCAAGCGAGTTGATGTGTATAGCATGTGTAATAATATTTTTTATTTATTTTATGTTAGAGGGGCTGCCTATGAAAAACTGAAGGAAACTTGATTCGATGTTGATGGTCATGCAGGGAGGGCAGAATTGATGTGCCAAAATCAATCTAGGTTTGCATTTACTACATAATCCCTGCTTTTGTGGGAGCAGTGGCCGTAGGCTGGCACCATGACAGAGAAGTCCTCCTATCACTTGTCATTATTATTTACTATTTGTGTAGTGATAGTGCCTAGGAATTTGAGCTATTTATCAGGTCCCAACAGGGGTAGCTGCTGTATGCTCTGAACAAAAATAAAGCCCTTGCAACACAAATGTTGGCTGCAGTTGGTAGCAGTGTCTTGCAGCGGTGGTGGGTTCTGAACGGTGAAGGATGGTCTGTGTGAAGCCACCGAAGTGGGACTCTGTCAGCACTGGGATTTCTGGTTTGGGAGGTCAGACCCCAAGCCCAAGAGTGGCATCCTGAAAGCACAGAGAGAAATAACTCCCAAGTGTGGAGATGCAGAGAAGCTACCGTGTGTACCAAAATGGGTAGGGAGCTCTGGGTACCCTGTTCAGGAAAGGATCTGCTCTTTTCACCCCCCCAGAGTCACATCAGTAAACAGACCAGACTGGAGTGAGGAGAGAGGTCAGCCAGCTTTTACTATTGGATAGATGGACAAGGATGAGGAAGGAACCAGTGTGTCTCATTTTAATTGAGGTATTTCTTGTATCTGTAGACTCCAGTACTTTTTGAAGTGTAAAACTCACAGAATTTCAGTGCTTTCTGTGATGTAGAACGTAAGAAAGTAAAGGGATATTGTCACAGCAGCAAATGTGAGCCTCTCTGCAGTCCAGCTAAGCTCCCGACACAGACTTCTTTATCCCCATCACTAAGTGTCTGGGCACTGAGTACCAGCTTGGTGGTATCTCTGGGCTTGGGGTCTGCTCTCAGAAACAGACGTTCCTTTCTGAGGCTCAGGGCCCTTCTAACTTTCTTGCTACTTCTTCTGCTTTTTATTTTCATAATCCTGGTATTGTTATTCTGTTAACTCTTTCACTTCTACCATCCTGGCAGAGCAAACTTGTGCGAGTCCCTTTGCTAACTCAGAGATACTTTTTTTCCTGTGTTCAAGGCCAGTCATCTCCTCAAAATAAACTTAAGTGGGAAGAAGTTAAACTGATGAAGAACTGGCAAAGGGGATGAAAGGCTGGGGAAGAAGCAAGAGCTAATCAGGTTTGGTTCGTGTATCTGGTCTTTGAAGAAGAACTGTGTTGAGGCTCTAAAGGTTAAAAAGACAGAAAGTGTAAAGCTTGAAGTCTCAGCAGAACCACTGGCATTTGTTGAGGGAAGGATGCATTTCATGTGTTAATCATGGGTTGCTGGTTTTGTTCTTAAGCAAGATCAGGACATGTAAATCATATATTTTAAACAATTTTAATGGATAAACCACTGCAATTAAATAGGTGTTCTTGCCTTCTGGTTCCCTCCTCTGTGCTTCCCCTCCTTTGGACTAGCTTAAGCATCTCTGGACCATCACCATATGGTGACCTGCACTGGGGAAGTGATCAGCAGAGCTTTTGGGAGGCTGGTATTTCAGTTGGGTCAGTTTTATAAACCAGTTTACCACATGACCACAAAAAAGCTTTCTCTGAAGAAGTACAGGGGAGAAATTGGTGCTGGCTTCCCCCGTGTCCCTGAAACACATACGGTTTGAGGCTGTGGTTTACTGATAGAGCAGATCTAACTGCAGGCTGCTCCTGCCCTACTGTTATCACTTCCCTTGCACTTCACACTGGTGTTTGTCTGGGATCGGAAGTTCAGGGAACTGAAGCAGCTGAAGCCAAATAAGAAAAATTTAACTTTCTAAACAGGTTCAGCATGAAGCCAGACCAGTGCCAACACTGGGGTGAAGGAGCCAGGAGAAACACATGGTCAAGTACAGGAAGAGGGGATGGTGGCAGGAGCCACTGCTGTGTTTGCCTGACCATCCCCTCAGGGCTTAATTTGCTGGATTCCCATTTAAAAATTTCAGACTTCAGTAGAAGACAGATTGTAAAAGTGGTGTTGAGTTTAAAATGCCCAGTGCACGTGCTGTTACTGGACAGGAACAGAGACTAAGTTTGACAATGTTTTTTTTCTTTCGAGGCTTTTACCTTTACTTCTGCACTCTTGTCACAGTATTGTGCATGAATGGACATTCAGATACTGACATTTCATGTGTTTTGAAATTTGTACTGTGCAATTTGCATGACCAGCTTATCGCCACTGTGACAGCACTACTTCAGAAGGCAACCCCAACCTTAATTATCAGCCTTTTACAGCTTCCATAGTTTGCATCTTAGCAGTGCCTCAATACAGTAAATGCATTCAGATCTCGAAGGTGCAGTTGCAAATAATTAAAAAACATTCCTGATTGTACTTGCTAATTCAGAGCGAATATAGAAGCATATTTTCCCCATCACAAGGCTGTAATTCTCCATTTCCTTGCAACTGTGTGGTTGAGTATATGGGCTACCACAGCTGTCGCAGGGATTTGCAGGCAGATGAGAGTTTTCTGGTTTCTATGAGGAACCAGGGGTAGGTCATGCTGTGGGTTTTACAGGACTGTTGGTCCAATGTGTCTGGCTACTGCTGCAGAGAAGAGCAGCCCAATTCCCTTGGACTGGGGCTTCTGCTACATGGCTGGTGCACTGCACTGGTGTGTGTCTGAGCCCATGGTGAACAGTCTGAGTGGCTCAGCCAGGTTATCAACGTGTCAAACTAGTAGCAGTGACAGTGTAAGGGATAAGGTCAGCTGGCCTGAGGTCAGGGGATGGGGACCCCCCAGTGAGATTGGCTTCTTAGGGAATCAATTCTTAATGTTAAAAGTACAGTTCTGCCAGTACAGGAGCCCCTTCTCACCCCTTTCATCCATTCTTGCCCTGCTCGATGCTTGTTTACATGTCAGGTTTTTGATAGAGATCATAGCAATGCTAGACGAGATTTGGGTTACTCCATCCAAACAGGTCTGTGGCTGTTTGGGTAAGAGTGCCTGCTCTATTAAGGCAGCAAGCACAGAGATGCTCACTTGAAGGTAAAAAATCAAATGACAAACTGTTATTAAATGGCTGATCAGAGTGAAAGCCAATGCATCTAAGAGGTGGTGATAGCAAAGGGGGGAGCTTGAAAGTCAAGTATGGTAATACTGTGTTTGGTGTGACAGAAGAGGAGAAGGCAGTGGAAGGAATTGGGGAGATGGACACCATTATTCTTCTCAACAGGTGTGGCAACTACATTTCCAAGCTGTAATGCTAGATAAGATTCAGACAAGGTGATGTTTGTTGAGGACAGTGCGTAGAAGAAGACTTCAGGTGGAAAATAATAGGGAAGGAGAACTTGAAACAGAACTTAAACTTTCTGGGGGAGTGTTATAGCTGCCCTGAAAGGGGCATTGCACAAGGAATCTGCAGAGACCAAATTTCTTCTGCTGATGCAGCACTATCACATTTATCCTTTATGAATCTTATATGCTGTACCTGATTTGGGAAGATTGTCCCACCCACAGTGACACACAGGCTATCTAGCACAGTAGTCTTTGACTTCGTGTTTATGGTGGTTTGTGTGGGTTTGCTTCCTTGCTTCTCACACTAAGTACTGCTGCCAAAATGGGTGTTTTTCTGTAGTGTTTCTATTAGTGTTCAGCTGAACTGCTCTACAACCCACTGGCTCTGTCTGCACCACTTTCCTGCATATTAGGCCAAATGAGTTTATTGGCAGTTAAAAATAAGTGTTTGTATGTCGTATCTGTTGCTCTTCACATTGTGACTTGTGTCTTCAAGGCACTGTGGCTGCTTAAAGCAGGCCTGCGAGTCCCTTTGTGTTTTCACAAGTCAGTCTTGGCCCTGATTTAAGAGGCAAAGTAAATGCAAGGCATAATTACAATATGGTTAGTAAAAACAATTATTTTAAATTTAATTCTAGTGAGTATTGCAAAATATTCACAAGGAGCTGAATTTTTGAGGGCTTATCTGAGGAATCAGTCCAACATTTATGTTCATCCTCTTTGGAAGGAGAATCTGACAACACACAGCCAACACATCACTCAAAGTTAGGGTTGCAAATAATGGAAATGACTTCTGAAAGGATATTAGCTAAACATTATTGATGCTTTATTGTTATCAGTAGAGCAATTTCCTTTCATTTTTTTCTGAAAAGATCCTTGTCTTGATAATCATACATCCTTTTCTGCAGTAGCATATAATTGTATAGCTTAGAAATTAGGGTGATATAATAGAAAGCTGTTAATTGTTTCCTGATGCTCAGGATGTAATTAACTTACACTTTCCTCTAGCTGATATTTATTTTTACTAAGATGCAGAAGAAGTAACTCTTATCTTAAACTGCTATTTTGCTGCTTGTTCAGTGCAAACAGAGGGAGATTGTCATGGGAAGAAGTTCAAAGTAGCATTATCATGTACAAATCCCAAAAGAAATTGTACAAATACCATTTCGAGAGTGTCTAGAAGCTTAAAGACTTGTCTTGGACAATTATTTTCAAAACTCATAGTATGTTGGACAAACTCAGACCTTTCGAGTCTTTAGGGAAATGGCAGAAATAGATGAGGTTAAATGAGGTTAATAAGTAGATCTCTGTGACAAGAAAAATGGGTCCATAATAGGAGCCATTGGTATCATATTACTACATGTCTAATTAGGGATGAAAATGGGTTCTTAGAAACACACTGAACAGAAGAAATAAAGTGCAGTTTATTAAAAGCTTTATTTTATTTTAATATGCTTTGTTTATTTATTTATTTATCTTTAATTTATGCAAAATTATGCAACTCTTAAAATAGACTGCAAAAAATTGTCTTCCTACAAGACTCAAGCCCCAAGGAGGGCTGGCTCTCAGGTTGGGGTTGGGCTGGAGCATGTGATGCACAAGGAGGTGCTGAGGGCTGGGTCTGTTCAGCCTAGAGAAGAATAGGCCTGGGGGATTCTTCTGCAACTTGTCTTGCAGTCTTGCAACTACTAAAATGAGAAGATGTAGGGAAAGGGAGAGAGAGTTTTCCAAGGTGCACAGGGATGGTACAAGAGGCACTAGTCTTAATTTGCAAGGGACTTTCTAATTCGATATTTGGAAAGAATTATTCTCAGGGAGGATAAGTAAAAAATTGGAATAGGGGTCCAGAGAAGCTCTGAAATATTCAAATCTTGCCTGGACATGACCCTGAGCAACTTGTACTAACTGGTTATACTTTCAGTATAGGTTGGACCAGATGACCTCCAGAGATCCCTTCCAACTGAGTATTACATGAAGGCGTAGTGTGTTGTCTTCTTTAAGCTGTGGTGGCTGATATTATCAGCTTTTTGTTATTGGCTGGTAACCAGAGATGATTATCCGCTCAGTGGCACTGGTGGGAGGGCTTACAACAATGCCTCCTAACCTACTTCAGTGCAAAGTCAGCTAGGTTAGTTTGTACCACTGCTCTCACATTGTCAGCTTTCTAAGCAAATATAAGGATGAGAAATGTATCCATTTCCAAATGAATCCCAAGACCTTTTGAAATCTCTCTGTTTCATCTGAGATTTTTAGGAAGATGTGAAGGTGACAAGCTGACTCCCTTGACCTCGATGTCTTAAGTTAGGCTAGGATTTTACCTCAGATCATGTCAGATTCATCAAATGCCAACATCACAACTCTTCCCATCACCAAGATTTCTTTCCAAGATATTTGTGATCTGAAGATTCATGTCTCAAGAACTTGGGGTACAGAAACCTAAGTGTGCATACTTGGGACATGCTGGTTTTATAGCAATCCTTGAAGAATGAGAATAGGGAAAAGATTGGAGACAGTGTAGAGAGTAGTAAGTGCTCTAAGTCCAGTAGGTCATGGTGCCAGAAATCCCGCTGGCTGAGCTGTGTTGTCATTACAAGAGGAACAGTAATCTCATGGCCAGCCACCTGCTCCTCTTTCTTGCTGCCTGTGTGACACTCTCAGATCCCATCACACTATGCACAAAGGGACCGATGTGGGAGTTCATTTGTGTGCACAATGTGTGCACAGGTTCCTGTGCATAGTCCTGCAGCTCTAACCTTGCTTGCGGAAAGAGGATTTTCATTCACATATCAAGGGAAGAAGGTATTTGAAATAATTAAAATTTTAAATTTTAAATTATTAAATTTTAAAATTATTAAAATAAACTATTAAAATTTTCTTCCCTTGGAGAGGCACATCTCATCCTGTAGTCCATTTTACCATCAAAGACATGATTATATCAAGCATGTGCCCGACCACTATCCCACCTATTTAAAAATAATAATATTTCTTCCAACACACACAAAACCATGGGATTTTGTCGGGTCCGGGGGGTATTCTGGTGATGGTGCTAGGACCTCCCGAACCGACTTTAACAGGAAGTCGCTCAGCAGCCACTGCATTCACACAGACACACAAACACGCTCCGGACAGCTCCTCGACAAGCCAACAGTAAAAAGGCAGGAAGGGTCTTTGTGTGGAATTCCATGGCACAGGTTTATTTGAGGCCCATGTGTGAAGGGGAACAGGGACCAAAGACGTTGGAGGATGGAGGTTTTCAGTTTATATGCAGGGGCGGGGAAAGCATCAGGGATGCCGCGGTACATAGGCGGGATTAGGGTACGGGAGCCAATGGGAAAATCTGAGGGAGTGGCCGAGGAACAAGGTCCAATGGGAGAGTGGGGAAGGGAGAATTTTCTAGAGAAGGAACAGATAAGGTATAAGGGGGCGGGGAGGCCAGCTGGGGAAGCAGAACTGGGATACATTTCCATAGCAGGACAGGGCATTCTGGGGGAGGCCTTTTTAGTCACTTTAACCTGGGGAGCTCTCTCGGGGTCTGTCCCTTTTGCTGGCTCCCACAGGATTTTTGCTTTCTCTATATGCCATTGTGCTCTATCACAATGTTGCAAGGCCTAGATCCTTTAAAAATATTTCATAATGGGGGAAAATCCAATCACTTTAGTTTTCTATAAAGTGGTGGTTTTTCCAAGTGGTATACTTTGGGCCTACTGTAATGAATCAAACACCAGTGGTTGAAAGATAATTGCTTGCATTCACTTTGTTGGGCTACAGAGGGGCTAGAGCTGCTCCAAACTAATACGTTAAGAACTTCATATTACTTTTTTTGGTTGAATCTGTAAATCAATACCAGCTGAAACAGTGTTTCCTATATAATTACACATTAAATATGTTTGTACTATGTGTTGCTTTCTTTTCTGATGAATATGGAACATCTGATTTTACATGGGGCCAGTAACAACAGTACTCTTGGGAAAGACATTACAGGACCAAAGGAGGAAGAAAGAAAGGATTGCATAAACTGTTCAGGAGAAGCACAATAAACATGGAAAGAAGCATTTATTTAAACATATAGTGGCTACGGAAAAGTTCCAGTGGACTGGAAATTGTGAAATTTTGCTTGCAGGCTGAAAATTACACAGCACATATTCTTATGTAAAATATCAGTATTCCCCCTCAGAAAATGAAAAACATGTAGGAAAAGGCACAGAAAGGTGTTGGCCACTTGATCGGTGGTTTCATGTCTTCAGTGGCCACAAATCTTTTGCCGTTTCAGCAGTTCATATATGCACAGCCTACTTACATATGGACTGAAATGTTGTATATCTTTATCTACAATCTGGATGAGGGGATCAAGGGCCCCCTCAGCTTTGCAGATGATACCACGTTGGGTGGGAGTGTTGCTGTGCCGGAGGGTAGGAGAGCCTTACAGAGGTATTGGGACAGGATGGATCAGTGGGCTGAGGCTAATTTTATGAGATATAACAAGGCCAAGTGCCAGGTCCTGCATTATGTTCATAACCCCATATGACGCTCCAGGCTTGGAGCTGAGTGACTGGAAAGGTGCCTGTTGGAAAAGGACCTGGAGGTGCTGGTCGACAGTTACTGAACGTGAGCCAGTGTGTGCCCAGGCGGCCAAGAAGGCCAATGGCATCCTTGTCTGTATCAGAAACAGTGTGGCCAGCAGGACCAGGGCAGCAGTTGTCCCCCTGTACTTGGCACTGTTGAGGCCACACCTTGAATCCGGGGTTCAGGTTTGGGTGCCTCACTACAAGAAAGACATTGAGGGCCTGGAGCGAGTCCAGGGAAGGGCAGTGGAGCTGAGGAAGGGTCTGCCTGGAGCACAAGTCGGATGAGGAGCAGCTGAGGGATCTGGGGGTGTTTGGTCTGGAGAAAAGGAGGCTCAGAGGAGACCTTATCATTCTTTACAACTCCCTGAAAGGAGGCTGTAGCCAGGTGGCGTTGGCCTCTTCTCCCAGGTAACAAGCAATAGGACAAGAAGTAATGGCCTCAGGTTGCACCAGAGGAGGTTTAGATTGGACATTATGAAAAATTTCTTCACTGAAGTGGTTGTCAAGCACTGGAACAGGCTGCCCAGGGAAGTGGTGAAATCACCTTCCCTGGTGGTATGTAAAAGATGTGTAGATGTGGCACTTAGGAACATGATTTAGTGGTGGACTTGCCAGGCTTAAGGGTTCGATTTGATGATCTTAAAAGTATTTTCCAACATAAACATTTCTATGATTCTGTGATTCTCTCATTCAACTGGTTTTGGTTACGTTCAAATTAAGACCTAATTAACACTGTACTGTGATTTGATAGCCAACATGAATAAGGGACTAAACCTTGGCACATGCTCTAGTCATCTTCCATGTGCCTGGGCAGCTGCAACAAGAAGTGCCTGTGGTCTGTCTACCCAACTGTGCTTGTTCAAACCATCTGAGGAGCAGCCATAGCCAAGCTCCTACAGATCTTCCTTTCTTCAAGACAGGGCTGGTCTTGAGGTGATGAATTAGGTTAACACACAGTGTTGGGCCATTTACCCCAATGATAGGTGAATATCTGAGTCTGCGTAAAGGCACAGTGCAGGCCTCAACCACTCAGTTCCTCTTGTCCCGTTGCCCATCAAAAGTCTATCTCTAACTGTCTGTGCAACACGTGTTTTGGATTCAAGTTGAGGCCCAAGACAAAGTTTGGAGTATGCTGTAAACATAACCATGCTGTTATAATCTAAATCCAGCAGCATTCTACTGGGGCTGATGCATGTGTAAAGCTGATGCCGTTACTTGGTGAATAAGGGTCAGGGTGCATGTTCTGAGTTATTAAAGCAGTAAGAAGTCACATTTTGAATTCATTGTCACAGCACATAAATACCTGTTCACTGAGCTTTCTGCATCTGTGGGGAGAGAATTTTGCCTAGAAGCAGCAATGGCAAACACGTGGCCCAGCAAGGGAAGCAAGCTGTTCAGTAGAGCAGCAGAACTTCTCTGGACTTCTTAGGGATTTATTTATTACTTTAAAGGAAAACTTGCACTTAATCTTAAGAGCAGAGGAAGAATGCGTCTGTAATATTTATCTTTTCAAAGCTTATATACTTGTGAGCTTTTGACAAGGCCTAATCAAACAAGAAACGATCCTTGATAGCGTCCTGACAGAGGGAACTATTCATAAGGAGTGGTTGTGCCACAGCTGTCTATCTGTTCATATCATATATATGAGATGTAGAAAAATGCTGAGCTAATCAAACAAAACCATCCCCAGGCTAGATTTTTGCAAAAAGAAAGTATTTTAAATACAGTCAGTATTTAACTAGGATTTTTAATAATAGATTTTCCCTAATGATAAAGTTCTTCATTAGCCTACCAGAATTCAGGCAGTGAGCAACTTCATGCCATTAAGTAATCCCCTTAAATTCACATACCATAATTCTTGCTGTTACGTGTTTGTATGACCTAGATAAAGAGAGAGATTTAAAGCAGATAGGATGATTTTTTGTCATTAAAATATTTGTGTCAGAGAGCAATCCTTTCTGTGTTTAAAAAATAAATGCAGTAGTGTTACAAAATTGTTGAGTAAAATCAGTGTTACCATTGGCGTATATTCATTTGGAACTTACTCAGTGTGGTCTGGGGCAGTCAGTAGAGACATTTTTCATTTTCTCATCTGCACATGGTGGTTTATTTTTTCTTTTTCTTTTTCTTTTTCTTTTTCTTTTTCTTTTTCTTTTTCTTTTTCTTTTTCTTTTTCTTTTTCTTTTGGCGCTTGCAGTGAAACCTTATTGAATGTTACAGGATTTTCTGTAAGAAGAAAATGTATAAATGAGCAGAATGTTAATTAGGATTATACTGATTCGTTGCCTCCAGCTGACTGGAAAGGTCATACTAGCTTATATTTTACTCTCAAAGACAAGACAACTTAAGGGAATTCTAAAAGGCTGTAACTTCATTCAATTTAGACTTCTAACCTATTTTGATTTATTCACTTTAATAATTACATACTCTGTATTATTTCAATAAATAAAATAAAGTCATGTGCCACTATATAAAATTCGACAAATTCCAGGCTAAGAAGACCAAGCTGACTATGACTATATAGACAGGTTCTTTGCAGTAACTTCACAAGATCTCAGGTTAGAAGCTGGAGGTTCCTGCAAACCTGGTGATCTGCATCTCAAGAGGATGAGTGAATGTTGCACGTGGAGGCAGGAAAGCCAACTGAGTTCAGACGTAGAGATTTCAACCAAGGGTAAAATGCAGAGCTGGGATGTGGAGCTGGCAGAAGGATCCTCTGCCACTGCAGTTCCTCCTTGCCGCGGCACTATATTGTTCAGCTAGCTCGAGGACCACTAGTGCCGGGCACCCACCCACGCGGGAGAGGGTGGCGGAGGCTGCTCGCGGGCGCGCGGGAGGGTCGGCGAGGTTCCAGCCAGGACCCGCCTAACCCACCGATGGTCAAGGCGCACTGAGGAGGTAAGAACGAGGCGGAGGGAACTTCTGCGTGGGAGAACAGGAGTGAGTATAATTCAACTTGGAAGTCCCGTGCAGAAGCCCGAGGGAGACCCTTACACAGACACTTTATCCTTTTCACAGTCGGAGGGGAGAATACAAGATAACCAGTGAGGCAGAGACGCAGGGTTTGAATTCTCGTGGGCAAGGGGTACAGAACCAATGGGGAGTACCGTGGGAGGAGAGGAATACCGGGGGCCAACGGGGGACTGAGGGATACAGAACTTTCCAGAGGGAGAAACCAAATACAGGGGGAAGGGGGGAGATGGCAGCGGCCAGTTATGGGGGGGTGATCTGTAGACCTCGCACAGCCCTCTGGGCACTCACAGGGCTCCTAGGCTGCGTGGGTATTAATCCAGTGCACTTGCTATGGTATTGCTGGCCAGGGAATCGGCCATAGCACACTGCAACACCTCCTGGCTTCTACACTTTGATTTAGCAAGGAAACAGAACAGACCCTTGGCCTCTATGCTTGCTGCTATCCAGCTGATGGGGTTTCCTCACAGCAGATCCCCAGCTCTGTCCTGACATGGTTGTATGCCACAAAGGCTGTAGGGTTTCCATCAGATGCTGGAAGAAAACATTGCGCTAGTTTGATGTTGACTGGCCAGTTAGATCCCCATCCTTCCAATCAGCCAGGTAAGGACTATTGTATGCTTGCACAGTAAAGGAACACCCTGTGGCAAAAGCAAGGAAGCATGCTCACAAAATGGGGACATCTCTTGTACTTACAGCTCCTGAGCTTTGGCAAGCACACAAAGAATGTGTATCTGCATATACACTTGTAATAAAAGCTTTGATATAAACAGCAAGTGTCTTAATATAGGCAGCATTTGAACTTTTCTTTTTTGCAGCTGACATGAACCAGGACTTTAAAAAGGCTGAATCCTAGTATAGTGTATTCAAAGGCCAGCCTCTGATATTCTTCCATCCTGCAGTATTCCCAAGGTTGTTTGGACATAGCAGTGTAAATAATGTAATTATCAAACACAGGACTGGAAGGTCATCTGAAGGATATTATAATACGTAATCCTTCGGTATATTTATTACAGTTCTCTGAAAGTCATTTAAATTCTTGCCTTAAGTAAGAATTAGAAATCTTTTCTCCAAAACTTTTGTCTAATTCTCAGCATTACTTAAGTAGCTTTTCTTGCTCTCTGCTTTCAACTCACCTGAAAGATTATAGACAGCAATTCTGTTCCTCTCACTTTTTGTCTAGGTAAGGCCAGACTCCCAGTCCAGTATCTTTTTCTCTCTGCTCATGAGACTGGCTCATCATTTTTCATACCAGAGTAGAGCTACAACATTGCATCTGTTTGAGCTTATCATTCTTGAATGAGATGTCATGAACAAAGCACAGTATTTAGATGATGTTCTGTAGTATCATATACAGTGACATAAACAACTGGATTTCCCATCATTTCTGGAAACATCTCTGTTAATATAATGTAAGGTTGCCCTTGGTTTTTGTATGGTCTCAGCCTGTATTCAGTGAAAGTTTCACTACTGCATATTCGGCTATTTCTTACTCTGTTGCTTTCAGCCTCCAAGTTCTCAGTTTTCAGCAGAGCATTTTGTTGTTAGTGCACAGCTTTACATTTTATAGTCTTACCTGTTCCTCCATGTCTATTTATGAACTGTGAAGGTCAGCCTCTAACAATTTAATTGCCTCTAGGCAATCCAGTCAAATGGATCATTACTTTCAGTGTTTAAAAATCTGCATCAGTTTTCCAGTTTTATTTTACAGTTTAGTGGTCAACCACTGGATTTCAATAGACTTCTGGAAGACAGTGGAAAGAACTCCCTTAAATCATGTCTTTGGTCAGTGTAGCATCCTGCATATTGTGGTGTTGCCAGCTGTAGGAGGTAAAAAAGCATGTATCAGTGTCAAAACATGGTAAGATTTTTTTTTTATTTAAAGAAATTCAATACAAAGTGCCTTTTCTAGTGAGTACTTTTGCACTTACTGCTGTCACAGCTTCCTTCAAAATAAAAATAAATCCTAGTAATGCAGTTATACTAAACATGAAAGAAAGAAGGCTATTTAGAGTGTGAAGAGATAAACAAAGTTTGATGATTTTAATACAACATATTGTATATTGAAATAGTATTGCATTTGTATTAATTTTAAGATGGATCTACATATTTGTTGGAAGTGAATAAAAAATCTTGAGTTGTAGCCCCAGTATAAAATTGAGTTTGTTAACTATAGTCCGTAACACTGAGTATTTTATTATTCATTATATTACCTGTCAGGTATTGGGTGTTTATTCTTAATGACAGTCATGCTTACTCAGCACAGTATTTGGATAAGAGTTTTGTGTAGAGATGGCAAACAATTGCTAAAAGCAATTGACATATTACTGCAGTATGATGCTTTATTAATGAAGGCAGATTTTTTTTCTTGCTTTCAGCAGGGCTGCCAAGGACCACTGAAAGAAGTCCAAACAGTTGGTGCTCCTCTGAGAAGTGCAGAATATGAGGGAGAAAATCTCCTGCAGGTCTGCGGTTCTCAGGCTGCGAGCAGCCATGCCTGGAAGGACTTTGAGCTCCAAGTTACCCATATAATGTCCCAGCAGAACTATTTGTCACTTATTGACAGGGTGAGAGAAATACCAAACTGCACTCAAGATTAGGCAGTTGACTAATTTCAGTTCTCCCATGGATTTCTTGGGTTATCTCTGGCAGATAACAACCCCTTTTACTGTTTGTGCACTGCAGGCTTGCTCAGAACAGCGGTGCTTTCCGGGCGTTACAGATTTGCTCTTGCCCAGATGTGCTGAGAGATGGGTGGGTGAAAATACCTTGTTTCTCAGGTGGTCTGAAACTTGCTGCACACAGTGCAGGTGCCTACCAAGGTCAAAGTCAGCTTTTCCCTCTGGGTAAAAAAGGTGTCAGCCTTGCTGCATAAGGGACCTCAGCCTGTAACTTTTTTGGTTCCCTTACCCCCTCAGCATGCCAGGTGCATCCAGGAGAGGAGTTCTCACACAGCAGGGCTTCCTGGTACCCACAGCTGTTTGTGTCCTTGGTGCAGCCCCTCTTCTTGACTCCAGTGATGCAGGCCTGTAGTTGAGCATCCTATTCCCCAGTTGCTGGTCTGTCTCTCCAGGTTCCTGAATGGCAGTGCTAGCAGGAATATCTGTAGCAGTAGGGTTTGGGCTCTCTGACCTATATTTGCCCTGTTTAGCCCATTTAGCATTTCAAAATAACTTTCTCTTCTTCCAGCCATGTTACTGAGATAACAGGCCTGCATACCCTGACACAAATTTCATTGATTTTCACTGGCCTCCCTTGAGACCTCACTGCCTCTTCCTGAGTTTTCTATCCATAAAATAATTCCTTTATTGAGAGGTAGCATAAGTCTACAAGAGTTGGTGAGCTCATTACCATGTTAATCCAGTCATTGGATGTCTGTAATAGAAGTTCTGCTATGGTTTCTGGTCTGTACTTTGAAATTTTGGTGGTTGATGGTAGAAGTCTTCGGTTTAGGTTTGGGAAAATGTCCTTGAGAAAATTAATCTCCACAGTACACATTGATTTAATAAGCCTAAGAATATCCTTGAAATGGAGATACAGAAAATTAATGTGGATAAAAAAACCTAGTTGATGGATATAAGCAAAGATGGCTTGTTCTTGAGTGAAAAGTACATCAGTTCTTTTGGGGATTCACACAATAGTAGCCCATAGACTTTCACCTGCATACATTTGTCCCATAGTGCATCCCAGCTCATCCATAACTCAGTGAGAAGCACAATTGTGTCTGACTTCATATAGAGAAGGAGGGCTGTCATTTGCTGAGTTCTTACACCTTCAGCCTGAAAGTGAGCAGCCAGAGTGAGACAGGCAGACTTCCACTTTCCTTATGACTAGGGACAGGTGAAATAAAATCTTGCCTGTATTCTGTGTTTTCCTCTTTATAGAACTCAGTTTTATGCTTTCCAGCAAGACAGAATCTCTCAAGGTTCAAGTGCACAGGCAGTTAGATACATTATTCATGTTTGTACACATTTTACTTAAAAGTGAAATGGAAGTGAAATGGCTTGGCAGGCAGGGAGATTAGTCACTTCATAGTTTCCATAGGTTTTACAAGAGGTCTCTAGTTTTATGACAGATCAATACAAACACACAGATCTAATTTCCTCTGCAGTCTGGAGTACTCTGGAGGCTATGGCTCTGAATTTCTGGCCTGAATTTGTGGGCTGAAAGAGAGTTTCCAAGAGACATCATTTTGATTTCATCCCAGACTGAGCAATGCCTGTGTCTGCTCCCCAGAGTTTGCTTTGATCCCTGATAGTGTTAGTAAGATGTTATGGGTATTGGGGATGTCCTTGTGGATAGTTGGTTGCAGGCTTAGTGGCCTTAGTACATTCTGAATCTTTTTATACTTAGTATAAAAAAAGACTTCATAAAAGAGGCAGCCACAATATTTTATTCAAAGCCACAGGGATGCTGGTGAACTGTCACTTCTTTGGAAGCTTTAGGATTTCCTCCGCAGTGTACCAAGAGTTTAGTTGAAGTCTCTCTATCTGGCTCTGTGTTCTGGCATCTCCTCACTTTGACTACATACGTGGCTGTGGGCAAAAAAGTGGAGATAGATTATCACGGTGATGAGAACTGATATCAGGAGCTGCTTTAAAGATACCCTTTCTAAACATATTTGAGATGGCAGAATTCCTGCTCTGCCACAGCTACCAAAACAGAAATATCTTCATCCTATTTCCAGTATGACCCCATGTTTTGAAGGGTAATTGAGCTCCTGTGAATATCAAGTAACAGAACTAACTGATTGCAGAGCTGAAGCATAAATAGAAAGAGGAACAGGCAGCAGTGAAATGCTGACACTTCAGCTGAGACTTGGCAAGCCCAGCTGGAAATGCTTGTCCCAGCAATACACTGCATTCACAGAGTACGTTCACGATCGCCTCTGTGTACAAAGTTCATATCCTCACTGACCTATTTTATTTCTTTGCTGACAGTGCAAAGGCAAAAGTTTAGTATAAAGGACATTTTAAGTAGTTTTTCCTGGGTGTGTATATATACACAATGCCACCTTATGCTTATTTATTTTGTAACAAATTGGGTGTGTAACTGACTTGTAAGTTTTAAATTTCAGTGGGACTTAAGCTTCTAAGTCACTGAGATGCTTTGGAAAATGTGATCTTTCAGTAAGATGCCCGTCTGCCATGCTGTAGACAGGTCATATGCTTATGTTATAGAACACCAAACTTTGTGACCTCTGGGAGGATACAAAACTGTTCTATTTCAAACAGAAAGGGGCAATTCTACCTGCCAGTGGAGCACCTAGGATGTCCCTTGAGAAGAAGTGAGAAAAACCTATGCTCTTTGGCCACCATGAATTGTCCTTATCTTTGTCAAGACACTTCTTTTGTTCCTTTATGTTTGTCACAAAGGATGTTGTGACTAGTTTTTCTTGGAAATAAGTTAATCTTTCTCTTAGACATAGATATGAAACGCGTGAAAGAATTTTAAGATGGCAGAAACCACCTGCAGTGCTTTGCCTTTCTGCAAAGAGCTGCTAATTTTCAAGGGATCTAGTATAGTTTTGTTCAGTGTTTACCCAAATTTGATAAAATTGTGGTAGTTCAATGAATGCTGCCTGGCAGTGCTCAATCTGGGATAGTCACTGAAACCAAGGGTGTATGCAAGGTGTAACACAGCAGTAACCCATGAGCATGCCAGGACTCCTCAGCAGCAGTTGAGCATGCTGAGGCAGGACGTGCATTGTGCCTAATTACATAATCAGTGTGCATGTTCAATAATTAGTAAATTCTGATAAGAATTTCTGTTTTCAGTGATCTCTTCAAGTGTTCTTCAATTTAAAAAATTGTTTTATCCAAAGCATTGTGGGTAGCAGGTTGAGGGAGTTGATTCTGCTCCTCCACTCCACTCTGGCGAGACCCCACCTGGAGTGCTGTGTCCAGCTGTGGGGTCCTCAGCACAGGGGGAACATCGACCTGTTGGAGCAGGTCCAGAGAAAGACCCTGAAGATGATTAGAGGGATAGAGCACCCCTTGTGAAAACAGAAAAACAGACTAAGAGTGTTGGGGTTGTACAGCCTGGGGAAGAGACCTTCCTGTGGCCTTTCAATACTTAAACCGGGCTTGGAAGAAAGATGGGGACCTATGGGGAAAGATAAGTACCGACCCCTTCTGCACCGCCAGC
>VZTD01004673.1:431242-443757 GCA_013397725.1 Rhagologus leucostigma | reverse complement strand
CTTTTGGCCTCCCGCGAAGGGCCGGCGGCTCCCTCCGTGCCCCGCCGGCGGCGAGCGGGGAGCGGCAGCCGCCGCCCGGGCCGCGCTCGCCCTGCCCCGCGGAATCCCGCGGGTGCCAGTAAAGCCCTGCCTGGGAGCCCTGCCAAGGCGGTCTCGCTTTGATATTCCGCGCCACGGCCGCTCCTCCGCTTGCTCCTAATCACGCAAATGCGAGCTTGCCCCGGCACTCTCCATAATAAACACTGAGCGCGTTTCGCTGGGCTCCCAAAGTAAATACTGTATCGGAGAAGCGGGGCTGCGCTGGGAAGCTGAGATCTTCCACTTTTTCGCACTTAGCAACAGACTGAGGCGTCGTGCGCGCCCTCCCCGAGCCAGGCTCGGTGTGATTTACTTTCTGGTTGCAATGCAGATATTCACTTGTCAGTTCAAGGGCAGGACAGAAACTGTGCAAGCAGAGTCTTGTGAACGGAAATCTCCCATTTACGAGGTTCTGCTCCAGCACCAAAAGCCACCCTCCAGCACCTTTGTTCTGCATGCAGCTGCTTTTACACACACACACCCCCTCCGCCCTCCACCCAGCCACATCACCATCCAACCCTTCTTCCCGCGTCTCACTCCTCAGATGGATTCTCAGTCTTTTCCCGATTGACCCTGGGGGAGGCGGCGGGGGGAAGCGAGGGGGAGGGAGCCCGGGAGAGGTTGATGATGAATGACAAGGCAAATGATAAGAGCCGAAGCGACAGCAAAAGCAAACAGAAGTGGTCTCTCGCAGGGCCCAGAACCGTCCGCGGCCACGAGAGTTGTGCCTGTGCCATGAAGGCAGGGTTGGCCTCCGCAGGCAGCCCGGCTTCTCCGGGGCGAGATAAACACATTTCGGTCACGTGGCGAGCCTATACGGTGCCATGCTCCTATTTGCCTTCCCCGCTCGCTTTTCGCTTTTCACAATAACATGCCATCCGCCAGCCAGCTCCGAGGCTAACCTCACCTCCCTGGCGCCCGGCCAGCCCGCCTGGGCCCGGCCGTGCAGGGAGAAGCCGCGACTCCCGTGGGGAGGTTGCACCCCGGCCTGGGGCTGGCAGCAGCCCAAGCCAGAGCTGGGGAAGCGTCCGGCTGCAGCCCGGTTTGGGGCTGGAACGGGAGCTGGCTGCACGGGGGCGGGAGCAGGGGCCAGGACTGGCCACATCCCCAGGACAGGGCTCAGGAAGAGCGCGGTGTCCCCGCAGAGTGGAGTTTCGCCCGGGGAGCGCAGGTGCGGGGCGTGTGCGGGTGGTGCCGGCTTCAGGGCGGGGGGAACCCCCGCATCTCCGTCAGGATCGTCCGGGCGTAGAATGGGCTCCGAAGAGAGGAGGGTGGAACGGGGCGCCCGCGGCGAGACGCCAGCTTTGCTGTTTTAAAATGGCTGAAAAGGGTGTCCCCGGGCATCCCCTTCCCGGTAGCAGTAGCGGCGAACCCCGTCGCCCCGAGCACCGCGGGCGCCGGCGGCAGCCCCGGTTGGTTACGGGAACAATGAGCCACCGCGGGCGGGCCCGGTGCCTCCCCGCTGCCGGGGCCGGCCGGGGGCAGCGCCGCGGGGCCGGGGCTGCAGGCGGCGGGGGAGGCGTTCGAGGGGAGCGAGAGGCTGGAGCCGGCCAAGGGCCCCCCCGCCCCCCGCCCGGCGGAACGAGCGTGCCGTTTAATCCCTTTATCCCCGCTCGCTGGTGGCAGTGCGAGCCGCCGGGCCGGGAGCCACCCGCCGGCCGCCGGGGAGGCAGCGTGCTGGCTCGGCGCCGCAGATGTCGCCGGGTGGGAGCGGGGAGCCGATCCCCAGCGGCACCACCTTCACAACGGCGGCAGCCCCCGGGGACCCGGCACCTCTTGGCCGCTCACCGGGGGGTTCGCACCCTTCGGAGCCCCCGAGGGTTTCCTGCCGTCGGGCACCGCAGCCGTGCCCCAGCACCTTGCTCGGGGCCCGGCCACCTTCGTATCTCGTGCCCGGGGCAGGCCTCTCTTCTCTCTCCGCGGGAGCACGGTCTGCATCCTCCCCTCTCCCCGGACCTCCCCGGAGCCCCTGGGCGAGCGAGCAGCAGCCCCCGGTGAGGTGCCCAGGTTGCAGCCCGTGCTCCGAAATCCGGCAATTATGCAAATACCCGGGATGCTCTCCCCTTTGATCTGAACTTCCTCGGAATGATCCCTTCTCATTACGGGGCATGAAAATGTCTCTCGGACGTGTAAAGTGAGCTACAGAGCTCCTTTCATTCCCTTTTGTTACCCGCACCGGGCTCGTCTCTCCAGCCCCGCATTCCCCAAGCGCCGGGAAAGAGGACGGAAAGGGGCTCCCGGGGGAGGCGGCGGGACGTGGGAGCAGCCCGGGCCGCCGGTTGTCATGGCGAGGCCAAGCGTCTTCCCAAGTTATGTGCGACTAATGGGTTTGTGCCCCGCTCGGCTCCGGGTTCACCTTTCCCCCCGCTGCTCGGCTCCCCGCCGCCCTCCCCGCCCGCGCCCCCGGAGGCAGCGGCGGCGGCCCCCGCCCCGGCCGCCCCGCCGAGCCGCGGAGCCTCGTCCCTCTGACTCACTGCCTGCATATCAAATGCCGCGGGGGTTAGGAGCGCGGGCGGAGGGAGGCGGCTGAGGACTCCCGTCGACGGGAGTGCAGTCCTCGAGCGACTTTAAACTCCATCTTCTGCTGCGCTCCTTACCACCTCTTGTTTCAGTTTTGATAACTGAGGCTAACGAGGCACTGAATGTATGAGAGGTTTAGAATGTCCACGCAACTGTGGATATGATTTTCAAGACTCCCAAGAGCCATGGCTGGGATTTTCTGTTATCTTATTTTCTCTCTTCTCTTCTTTTTTTTTCCTTTGAAGGGATATTAAGAAAGTTTATGCTGTCTTGAAAACTACTCTTCTGTAAGAAAAACATTCTGACCATTTGCTGGAGGCCATTTTATGAAACCTCAAGGAGGTTAATAGCTTGCATAATTTCAGGAATACCAGGTCTCTCCTTAAGATCTTTTTCTCATTCTCTGCCATTGACTCAGACAAAGCAGGAGCTCTGTAGGCCAAGCACTCCCGTGACAGACAGTGGATTCCTACCTATCTGAGGGGCCTGCACCAGAAAACGGATGGACTTTTTCCCTGCTCTGCTCATGCACGGTGCTGAGAGAAAGCCTGCAGTGTATCTGTGAGACTAAGGGATGCACATGAAAGAGGACACAGTGTAAGGAGCCCACCCTAAGTATGGAGGTTGCATTTTTCATTTTGCTGGAATTTACTATTTCATCTAGAGAAGCACTGGTAGATGTGGCGTGAATGAAATTGTGCTGCTGCAAAACAAAGCTGAGCGAACGGGAGAAGAAGAATTATTTGAACTGTTTCTAAAATGTTGTCATGTTTGTTAACAGCTGCTTAACTCCGGTGTCTAACAAGCTCTTGGAAAATAAGTTTATTAATGAAAAAAAGAAAAAGGCAGTGCCCCTGCTTGCTTACAATTAAATGATGACAGCTTATAATGCATTCCTTTGAGACCTCCAGTAATATCAGGGCTCAGGGGACTTGAAATACCTAATTCATAGATTTTTTAAACCAAGAACGGACTGTTATGATCAGCTGGTCTGACCTGCCACATATCATGGGCCAGTGAATTTCAGCCAGACGTTCTTGTATCAGACCCATAAATTCTGCCTGAGCTTTTAACCTGGCATCCAATCTTGCTCTGAAGACTTTTAAGTAACAGGAAAAACCACTGCTTGCCTCAGTTGTTCCAGTGGTTATGTCCCCTTGCTGTTTTTTTTAAAAAAAAGCACCTATTTCTGCTCAGAATTCATAGAGCTTCATTTTCCAACATAGGATCTCATTATGCCTTTGTCTGCCACATTAAAGAGATCTTGACTATCAGAAATCTCCCCATAGAGACACTTAGGGCACTTAAAGACTATGATCAAACCAAGTCATAGCCTCCTCTTGGATAAATTAATAGATGGGATTTCTTTAGTCTTTTGCAATAAGATGCGATTCCCAGACCTTGAGTCACTCTTCTAGCTCTTTTCTGATCCCATATTAATTTGCCAATGCACTTTTAACATGCAAACACCACAACAGAGCCGGACACAGTATTGCAGCAACAGCCTCCTTCGTGTCGGAAGCACTAATGGCATCATTAAGTTTACTTGTTTAAAACCCTATGCAGATTACTTTTATATATAGCCTTCGCAATACTGACTTTATTAAAACCCCATTTAAAAAGTCACCTGCCTTCATGCGGACTAGTGTTGTTCATCAAAATCACACTGCTGAGCATCGCTTGCCCAAAATGCAGAGCTAGCTTCGTTTTTCTAGCTGGGGCTTTTCCAGAGCTCCACCAGCACTACCCTTCAGTAGGGCTTCATATTTTTGTCTTTTGTCTTTAAGAAGCAACTGCTGCATATTCTCACAATGGCACTAGCCCTGGATGTACAGCAACAGAGAAGCATAGACAGAGCTTCACTACACCGTTCCCTCTTTTCCCTGTTCCTCTCTTGCGGTACCAAAGCCCTCATTAAGTTGCTCCAAGACTCAGGGTAGTTCAGTCCTTTCAGTGCCCCAGTGGTGGGGCTCAGTTTTGAGACACTCCTCCCCAGATAGCTCAGAGAGAGATTCCGTGAGGGCTTTTTCAGCCACATGAAAGGGTCTGCTTTCACACCTCAGCCCATTGCCCATCCACCTTGCCATGAGCATCTGCTCCAAAAGACAGACATTAAGCATGGTAGGGCTGTGAGTGACGTTGCATTGTGTGCTGCAAGCCTGGACACTGTTCTGCACGAGAGGTGGCCTGAGTTGTAAGCCGAAATGCCCTGGATTATTTGGGTGAGACAGGCTCCCAAAAGCCTCAACAGCAGCTGGGAGTGCATTGTGCTGTGCTTTGCACAGCAAGGATGAAATAATCTGATGCAACAATCTCTTTTCGTAACATTTGTATCCTCAAAAGCAGAAAATCGCATAGGATAGACACATTCTAGGAAGTGGCTGAGCCTCAGCTTCGTACACGATCTCTGTGCTTCATAGCAGGAGTCAGAGCTGAGCAATACTCCTTCACTTATTTTCCTCCCAAATGATAGGTCTTTTTTCATGGTCCCAGTTGGAGATTCATGTTGGTCATGGTCTTGCAGCGGACCAAAGGTGCTTTTCCTACCAAAGGCAATCAGACTGGCACACGGCACCTTCTAGCTTGCTCGGTTCCCCAGGCTCTCCCTTCTGAGATCTATGCCCTAACAGAGGTCATGGCACATGCTGGAGACTGGTGAGTGTAGTGGGCCTGCACCGTGGTCACCTCCCAGTGGGAAAGTAGCTGTGACCTGCCTGGGAAAGGCGGTCCCCATATAGGAATGATTCTCCGTTTGCACAGAGCTGCTTAAGGGACTTGCATGCCACTTATTCTGCCACTACCTCTGGGGATGTGGTGGCAGAGCATAAAGCCTGTGTAACTACACTTTTTGTGCTAAGAAGAACTTAGTATGTGATGAACTCAATGTGATGGAGTTCACATTACATTAGAGGACCTTGAAGCTGCTACTGCAACACCTGTCAAGGCTCAGCCTGCATAAACCAGCGCCAAGACAGGGACAGCACAGGATCAAGGGTTAGGTTTCTTTTATGCTTATGCCCCATCTCACGTTCTGCACCATGCAGTTGCACCATGACTGCCCCTTTAAGCATAAATTATCCATGATCTTTAATTATTTTTCCCATGACACGTAGCACAGCCTTCACATCCTACTAGCAGCAGCCCTCCCTTCGTTTATACTTTCCACGTGCCCTCGTTTTACTATGAGTCAGACACACTTGCCCTCTCTTCCTATGACTTACACTTTCCTATCTCAGAGGACACATATATCAGAAGACACATCTGATGGCCCGCTTTATGGATATCCTCTCGTACAATGGGCATTACTCCTTTCCAAAACCACTGCTAGATAGCCATCGGGTTCAAATCAAATTCTCCATTAGACCCAACCATGAAAAAGCGAGCACGGAGAAGTCACCTTTGTTATAAAAAAACACCCTTCAGTTGCGCTTAATTGTAGTAAGCAGCGCATTATCCTCACTCACTGTACAAAAATGCAGTTTATAATTTTAAAAAGCAATAATCATTCAAACCATCGGACCTGCAGCTTTGAGGCACCGCATACTGCGGGATGGGATTGCTTCTCTTCTAATTTACCTGCAAGCACGTGTCACCCAGCCACTCATGACAACCTGCACTTGCCTCTTTCCAGGCTGATGCAGCCAACAGTATTTGGGCCTGAGCGACTCTTTTGGGGTCTGCTTCCCTCCAACCCTCTAAGGGGTTTGTCAGTGGCTTTCATGGAGAGCAGAACGAGGCTCTGTGTGGAAAACCAATATTGACATTTCCTTGTTTAAATATCATACATCAGAGGGGGGTTACAGGAGCCAAGGCCACCAGAAAGGGTTCCCCCACAAGCTATTATTTCCTTTTAAAAGCACCAGGGACCCAGCAGTCTCAGCTGGGCCTCACACCCGCACGTCTGCCCTTCTCTGTGAGCTGGCTGGCTGCTGCCAGTGCCACTTAGCAAATACAGATGTTCAGGTCTTTTTCTTTCACCACGGGCTTCACTCATCCCTGTGAGGAGGTCTGGTACTAAATGAATGCATCGTTTAAGCCCTGTCTTCAAGGCCATGCAAAATACACACCCCATCCACGCTCACCTCGCTCTTTGCTTGCAAAAATCTACAGCACTCTCCTATCAAATTTGAAACAAATGGCATTCAAACTTATTTTAAAAATTAATTGAACCAATACATCAACAACTTTCATGTTTTCAGAGCCTGCACAGCCCTCGCCTGGGAAATTAGAACTGCAGGAGGGTAATTTTGCATTTAAATCAATGGAGCTCTCTTTGCTGACAAGGTTGCCTTCACACCAAGCCAAGCAGCTCTACCAGGGTTCCAAAGAAGGGAGCCCCATTAGGTGCCCTGCACCTGTGGCACACCTGATCTCCCTGCCGGGAGAGTTTCCTGGGAAGCTGTGGAAGTGTAAGCCTCAGATCAGCACCATATAGGGCAATGCTGTTGGGGGGTACTTCTACACCCTACCCCCTAGTTCCTTTCTCTCCCATTCATGCAAGCAACACCTCATCTTCTGTGCCTTATGCCATATGTTTTCCCCCTGTTCCCCATGTGGGAGTGTGTCACGCTGAGAGTGAGCAGGCTCTCAAGGTGGTATCAGATGCTGAGCTAGGAAAAAGAGTGTTTGGGGACCACTCAGAAAAAGGAGCAGAGAAAGTGACGGAAGACATGCCCTTTCCCAGGGAGGGAACGGCTGCAGGATTTATCTTTTTATCTGAACCCCTGAACAGATTTGCTGCCAAAAGAAAGATAATCCACATTATGTAGAAATACAATTACATTCACATGAACACACACACACAAACACACACTGTTCCCTTCCAAGCACAGGACACAGACGTTGGGAGTGGTGGCCTTGGTGAGACATAGCGAAAGAACCCATGACTAAGTCCAGGAGCTCACCTGGCTCCCTGTATCACCAGCATAGCACTCATGGTCAGCTGCCTCTGTAGACTTTACAGTTTTTCTTCCATTTTTGGGGCAAGCAGGAGCAATCTCTTCGGTGCCTACAGAGTGCCCAGCACTCTAAAGTTGCTGGCACATAACACAACATTTGTGAACCTGGAAAGATAAAATACCACTGAAATGCAGCGTATGTCAATCCCCCTGTTTATCTCTGTGTGTCCTGAGCGTTACCCTATTCCAAAACTTCTCCCTGCTGTTTTATATTTCAATGATAGCAACAGTACATTAGACGACACGAGGCAGAGTCTACCCCAAAGAAACAAGACAGGCAGCATAAACAGAGTTTCTAAGAATATGAAGGCATCATTTAGGTGCTCACATAGTGGTCTTTAAGAATTCTCAGTGACAGGACTTTTGAGATCGTTTTTCCCCTTCTCAGAAGTGTTCTGAGGGTGGTGAGATGTTAGGAAACAGTGAAAAAGAGAGACGGGACTTGACAAACTGTAACTGGGAGAAGATCAAAGGTGTAAGCCTGACTGCAGGAAGGCCTGCAGGCTGGTAGGGACCGGGTGCCTGCAGCCTGCTACTTCTTGCAGAATTAAGACAGGCAGCAAAGGGCTGGGGTTAGAAGAGGGGCCTGGGGTGCACCTGTGTCCCAAACAGAAGAAGCTCTCATACCTTTTGGTGTCCCAGCCAACTGCTCCAAGCCCCTGGGGTTTGCCCATTCTGCTTTAGTAATGTTCTCCACTGCTTTTTTCCTGAGGTTTAGCCATCACCACGTAACAGAACTTCCAAGGAGATTTTAAAATGCATTTGGGGCAGCAATGGGACAGCAGTGGGAAGGCTATCTGAACCACCTTGGTCTGAGACACTGGGACTTAGATCCATCCAGGCATTAATTCAGTGAAAGCCAGACAGGATCAGGCTGAACCTGGCATAATGCTCTCTTGGAAGCAAATCCACATAGTTTCAAGTACACACAAACTATTTTCTATGGGATCTTGGAGTGCTTTACAAGAGCGCTCAAGGGACCAGGTGACTTTTTCGCGTGGTGAATTTCAGCTGCATAACCGAGGCTTAACACTGTGACCACGGCCCTCTCTGAGGTAGGGCTGACTGCGAAAGCCAAGCCAACAAGTTGGAACGGATTGTTTTCCTTTTTCGTTGCTATTGTCTTTTTTCCAGCTTCTTGTTGAGCATACTGCTTGAAAAGTGATGTATGTTACCGTCGCGACACAGGCCTGTGTTTTTCTCTCCCTTCTAAAACGCTGGATGTACCTAGTCAGAGAGCAGCTCCGTGCAGAAACTACACGGAGGTGTGGAGATCCTGGGGCCATTTTTGCCTGCTGCTCTTCAGGTTGCTCAAAAGTTTCAGTCCTGCCTTCAGACAGTGAACCACAAGGCTCAGGGCTAGCAACAGTGGTGGTATTATATCCCTATGCAATATCTCTCCCCTCACAAGGCAAGGACCAATCAACGACACCCAAACCCAATCAGGCCCCTGGGAAATGAGTTTTAGTATTGGTTTGCCACAAACCTTGCCCCAAATATGGAAGAAGGACCTTGCCTCAAGCCAACCTGAAAGAGTTGTATCAAAACACACGTCTGCTGTTGTCTCATTCTTGCACTCTTCTTTCAGGTGCTTCCTTGCCATGGGAGGGGGTATTCCCAAGCCCTCATTCACATGTACCTACAGAACTGCTTCCCAACCACAGTTTGTATTCAGTTTTCCCCAGAAAAGAGTTACTCTGACATCACACACACACAGAAGGATCTTTCTGAATGCCATGTGCATCATCTTTTGCTCTCCTGCTGCCAGGCAGACCAGGGCTCAGCCTGCCCAGGCGTATGCCACACCACACCTCGTCCCCATGGTCTGCCCGGAGTCCATCCCCATTTCCTGCACCTTCCATTGCGCCAACACCAGCCACATCTGGAGGACCAGAGCAACTGCTCTGGTTCAACAAGGGCACATGAATCATTTACCTCCTAGGCAGCCCTCTCTGCTGTGCCCCAGAGGGAGTGGCACGGTGCTCTTGCTCCTGCTTCTTAAGCGGCACTCAGAGGTACGGGGTAGGTTATACATTTTTGCCTCTCTCCGACTTTTGGGCTCAGCAGCAGTACCTTGTGCTTGTCGGGCCTCACTGTGGGGCTGCACAGGCTTGCTGCTGTGCCCCTTCGCTTCCTCTGCCGTCCTTGATGCATTAAAACTTCCTCCAAAGGCCAAAGGGGTGGAGGGGAGCAGAGGGAGAAGGCAGAGCTCTGTGGGACGCTCTGTGGGAATTGCTCCAGGGTGCTGGTGACAAGCATGAAGGCTGCTGGTCGGCTCTGCAGGCGCAAGGCAGTCGGGAGCAGGGGGGCGAGGGCTGGGAGGTGTCACTTGCATGACCTGGGGCCGGGGCTATCACCGGGTCGGGGGGCAAACTGCCCTGGCTGGCTCCCGTCGGGCTCCCCGGGGGCAGGGGCACAGCTCAGACGCCGCTCGCAGCCCCACGCCGTGCTGTGCTGCACATCCTCCGCTGGGACCCGGGCCCGTCTCACCGGGACGTCTTTCGGCCCTGCAATCCTCCCGGCTATCTTAGCCCCGGGGGACTCCCGGAGAAGCCCTGTATGTCTGCTGCCGCCCCCGGCCCCGGCCCCGACGGCACGGCACGGCCCGGTCCGGCCCTGCT
Source organism: Rhagologus leucostigma (assembly GCA_013397725.1). Lineage (NCBI taxonomy): Eukaryota > Metazoa > Chordata > Aves > Passeriformes > Rhagologus > Rhagologus leucostigma. Next base: position 433,580 of record VZTD01004673.1, on the reverse strand, counting down.
TGCCTCGCCCAGGGCTACGAGGTGGTGCTGGCCCCGGGCAGTGTTTTCCGGGCTGAAGAACGTGGCCTACATCAGCCCGAGCCAAAACCCCGGCCGTGCACGTCACCCCTGTCCTGGGAAGAGCCTGCGATGTCCTGGCTGCCTGGGGGTAGCAGGGAGCTCCAGAAAATACCAAGTGCGTGCTTGGACTGCATCAAAGGTATTTATTTTGATTGTCCCTTGGCTATAACTTTCATCGTTCGCCTTTGTTTTATAGCTGCTCAAGTTTACTTGCAGAATTAAGACAGATTTGGGGGGGAGGGGGAGGAAGGGGGTAGGAAGCCTTTGTTCTCCGGAGTGTGCTTGTCTTACTTTTGCATCATGTGGCCCGAGCGGCACACACACACATCCCCCCCGCCCCGACCGTATTTACTCTATCTCGAGTGAGTCCTTTGAAGGAGAGGGCAGAGTCGTCGTTAACCCCCTGCGTGCCTGCTGGGTCCTCCTCCGGCAGAGCCCGCCTGTGGCGGGGACGCAGCCGGTCTTGAATCCCAGAGCCACGGGTGTCGCTTTGACGGACGGCATCAGTCGTGTGCTTGTCCCTCCCAAAAAAGCCCACAGCGGCCGTCCCGTGGCGGTCTCCGCTCCAGCAGCACGCATGGGGAGCCAGCGGCGGTGGGCCTCTCGGAGAGAGCCCGGGGATACCCCCTTGATCACTAGCAGACTGGGCTGCTTACACGAGGTTGGAGATGCCTACAAACTCGAAACAGCTGCCGGGCTTTGCTCTGGCCTGCCTGCTAAAATACGCCGATCTTCTTTTAATCTGTTTCATATTCACAAATTAAGCACTTAGCCTAGGTAATAAATCATGAGGCAGTTTACGAGGCTAGCAGGAGACAAACAAGTGGAAAGGGAAAACAATCGCCTAAAAGTAGATTCCATATAACTGAAAATATAACTCGGAAATGTAACAAATGTAACTCGGAAAACCTAGCCCGCGCTCCCCGGGGCGGTGGCAGCACCCCGCGGCCCGGGCAGAGCCCCGCCGCTGGCGGGGGGGCCGCACCGGGACCAGCCGAGCCCGGACTTGTCGGCGCAGGAGGGCTCCGGTCGCCCCCCGGGCTCCCGCCTTTGTCTCCCCGGGTACCGGCCGCCCGCACCGGCTCCACCTGGGAGAGACTCCCGCTGCAGCCGGCCCGGAAATAATGACTCGAGCTGGCGATAACCTCGCCTTGCACACACGCACACCGGCTCGGCTCCGGCTGGGGCGGGGGGCGAGGAAAGTGACGATGGAAGGGAATAAAGTGCGGGCTCGCCTCACGCCGAGCCGCTCGCAGGCGCCTGCGAAGGATGTGGCATCTCCCTGGTGTCCCCGGGGACGGCAGCCCCGAGAGGTGCCGGGGGGCTCCGGAGCGTACGCGCCCGGCCGCCGGGCACAGGGGAGGGGAGCAGCTGGAAAGTAGCGCCTTGGCTGCCGGAGTTGTCCCCTGCTCCTCCTTCCGGGATGGCCGGTGGAGGAGGGCACCGCGGCTGACGAGGGGCACACGCTCCCCCAGCCCCCCACGGGGCCACTGTCACGCTCACCACCCATGGGCGTCGCGGGCAGGACGGGGCTCCGAAGGGCAGCTCGCAGCCCCTCGGCTCCCGCGGCGGTAAAGGGGAACTGGGAGGCGAGCGAGCCTGCAGAAGTGCCTGCCGGGCGCTGGCAGCGGGGGGGAACGGGGCGCTGCTGCCCGCGGCGGCAACCCGGGACTCCCCGGCGCTTTGCCCAGAGGCTCTTCCCGGGAGAGCCGCCAGCCGCTCCGGGGCACGAAGCCGAAGGCCCCGAGACAAAAGATCCGACGCTAAGACCCCTCCTGGCAAAGTCGCAGCGTGCCGAAAGTATTTCACCAGAGAGTTTTCCCCCTCCCCCGGCGGAGCTCCGCGCCGGGCCGGTGGCGCCGAGCCGTGCCGAGCCGTGGCAGCGGGGCCGCAGCCGTTTGCGGGAGGGGGAGCGGGCAGGGGAGGGCGGCAGGGCTGCTGTGTGGGGGACGGTCGGGAACATCCCCCGGGAGAGGTGAGGGGGGAGTGGAGCCGTGATTTAAAGGAACTCCCGCGAAAGGGAGCGACACAGACCTGCGGCCGTCCACCGAATCCAATCTGCCGAGCTGTGGGTGCGAAGAGGCGCTGTCAGGGGCTATTTATCTCTCGCCGGAGCGGCTGCTCCGGTCCCCGCATCGCCCGCCGGTAACAATGGCAGCGGCCGGCGGCTTTCCACGCGCCTGGGCGGCGGAATGGATGGCGGAAGATGCCGCCGCGCTCCGCTCACACGGGCTCGTTCATGCATCCCTCTTGGCCAGAGCCTCTCGCTACTGCCGCT
>VZTD01004673.1:257110-413251 GCA_013397725.1 Rhagologus leucostigma | reverse complement strand
AAAAAAAAAAAAAAAAAAAAAAGGCACAACCCACACAGAAAAGAAGTCATCGAGTCTTTAAAAAAATAATTAGGAAGAAAAACAAGCTGAAACTGCGGACGAGGCGCTGGAAACTCCACGCCGCTGCTGCTCGTGGCTGCGCTAATCCCAGAAGGCGAGAGCAGATGGAACCCTTGCCCACTGCCCTGCCCTCTGCGTCCGCGCCCGGCCTCCTGCACACGCGTGGGCAGCTGCCGGGGATCCCGCAGCCCCCGCCGCAGATCGCTGGGCTCCGAGCGCTTCTGCGGTTGCTCAAGGGCCACGGGAGGATGTGGAGCGGCAGGCGCAGTGACTCGCCTGCGGCAGAAACGGGGACCCGAGAGTCAACGTGCCGATACTCCCGGGAGAGCGAGCGCAGCCCACGGTGCCCGCGGGGAACGAGGGTCGCGGGCAGCCCCCGCGGAAGGGCACGACTGCGGCCGAGCGCCGCTTAGCGCAGCTATTTCGGCAGCTTTTCCTTCTCTGCTGCGGCTGCTCGGGAACCACTTTTCCCCGTCACAAACATGCCCTGCGGGCAAGCTCAGCCCCCACGGCGGTTTCCCTCCGTGGCAACCTTTACGCGGACTCCCGGCCCGCTAGTTCCCAGAATTATAGTGAAGTGCTTTTACGGACAGCAGATTAATTTGTGCTGTAAAGTCAGCCACTATCGCTTGGGGCGGCTGCGGGGGGCGTTTTGCACGGGTGAGAAGTGATGCCAGGCCGGCGGCGAACCCCCACATTGCCCGCGGTTAGAGGGATGGCTTAGCGGGGCGACCCGTGGGTAGGAGGCAGCTTCTCCCCGCAGTGAGTTTGAGACGTTTAAGGCGACGGCAGCGTCTGCCCTGAAGGCAAGAGTTACCCTACAAACTCAGGCCGGACATCCACCCCCAGACTAATCAGACGTGCGGGCCGTTTTTCCCCCTTCGAAGTTTCGGCGCAGGGAGAGGATCCAGCACAATAAAACATCACCCGCACTGGCGCCGGGAGAAAGCCCAGGCGCTGACCCTTCGCTCCGCTCAGAAGCCCCCAGGGCAGGACTTGATGCCGCGCCTGCCATCCCCTTTGCACGGCGCTCCCCCGCTGCTCCTCCGGGGGAACGGCAGGGAAAGCCTCTCTCCCGGCTGCGGGCAGCCACGGCCCGCCGGGAGGGCTGCGAACCGCGCGGAGCCAGGAGCAAGCTGCGCCCCTGCGGAGTGCCGTGCGCAGGGTACCGGGATGCGCAGGGACGGCTCGCATCTCGCTCTCCGCCGCGCCCGGAGAGCGGCGGCCGGGGAAAGTCGTGCGGCGAGCATCCATCACCTTCCGATGCCGTCTCCCGCGGGCAGCCCTCGGCTGCTGTTTATTTTGTTATCAAATCAATTAAGCTGCCGCTCTCGTATAAAACGCGGGCGGGAGGGGAAGGAGGAGGAGGGGGTTTGGAGTAAAACTGTGGCCACTCCTTTGACATCGTCTCACCAAAGCAAAGAGCTCCTCCTGTTGGAGAAATGATTTCCTGCCGGATGGGAAACCCTCACAACACGGGAGCGATTTAATTATTTTATTTTGTGTGACGTGGCTTTATGCTATACTATGTCATTGGTTTTTATTTTATTTTATTTTATTTTATTTTATTTTATTTTATTTTATTTTATTTTATTTTATTTTATTTTATTTCAGTCAGTGGTCTCTGCACCAACAGCCATGTCAGTCACTTGGTGCAAATGCTCTTCTGTGGTCTACTTCTCTGTTGCCATCGTGTCTGGCTACTGATGCCTGGTCAAACACTAACCTGAAAACAGTGGACCTTTCCTGTGCTGTGCATAATGATCCAGCCCTTGTAATATCAACACAATATTTGGCACCTTGTGAGTAACATTTAGCAGATGCAGAATTTTTTGGACTGATCCAAAGTCTCTCAGAAATCTGTCCCAGTCGCTGGATTGCTGGAAAAATTGGCATTGGCTTCTAGAGGCCATCAAATCAGCTGTCATGCAGAGTAATTTCTAATCTGTGCACTACTAAGTTCATGTCCATGATCATGTTAAAAGTTTTTTTAAACTTACCGTTATTGTTAAATAAGGTAAGTTGAGCTGGGGACCCAGTATAATTACAACTGGTATCTTTTGGGGAAACCCTGGCAGAAAAACTCAAGCATTTGATGAGCAAAGAGATTCTCCCGGAGCCTTGTGATTTGCTGGGAAGCGCTGCCCTGAAGGCAGTGTCTGGCTGGAAGCATCGATCTGGCTGCCAGAGGAGAGTGCCTGGCCAGCCCACCCTGCAAAGGGCAGGACTGCTGGGTTTCAACAGGGGCTTTTGCTCTTTCTGTCTGAACAAGCTCTGCTCTTTACCACTCTAGCTCCGGCCAACCTTTTAAGACTGTACCCTACAAAACAGTGATACATCGTATTTGCTTCTTTTATAGCGGTGCAGAGAGGATCCAGATCTCTCCAGTCACAGAATGCTACGTTCTAAACTTACCCTTGTTTAGTTTAAAACCAGCTGCAATGCTCATTACAGATACTGACACCAGGAGAAAAATGGTGCTCTTGCTCCCTCCCTGTGTTGTGAGAACTCTAAAGACAAAGCCCAGTGCGCTGGATAGGTACCTCATGGGAGACACTTTCAGAAAAAGCTACTGATAATAAAGGCCTGAATTTCTGGGCACTCAGCTACAGCCTGTATGGAAAAGTGGGTGCACTTGCAATCAGCAGCTATTTAGCAAAATTCCAGCTTAATTCTGGTTGTCCGAGAATGGATAAAAATGCTGAAACATGCATGTGCGGTAGTGTTGGAAGACGGTGAAAACTGTTAGCAGAGGGTGCACTTCGAGATATTTTCTACTGTTTCTGTGCCGTGAGATCACCCATTTTAGAATACTTTACTTTACTACCTTTGCTAAATACAGTTGAGTTCTGTTTTTTAACCAATGACTGCACTGTCTCAGGCCATCTGCTCCTCCTACCCAACGCTGCAGCGACCCAGAGATTCATGAGGTGCTAGGGCCATATCCCAGCCAACGCAGAAGTGCGCTATCGTTCACAGTGGGAGAGTGAAGCCAAGCTAAGTTGTGACCTTAACGTGTCAACAAAAGAACAATTTTGGAAGAATGATGACTTATTATTTTTGTTATGTTTTAGCAGTTACCCCTTGCCACCACTTTCATCCTCTCTCAAAATTTACTGATAAGAGGAAAAAAAAGAGTGTCTTACCTACACCAGGCACTTCCAAAGCCACAGAAATAATCAATGAAGTTGCTAGTGTAGCCTTCAGCTATCTGTGAGCATGATTTCACCTTCTCCACGTTACGTCAGCCACATCCAGCACCCACAACCCACTCCTCCCTCTGTCCCCACACAAGCTGCATAACTGTAAACTCAAACTGTGCAGTGTGGTTTGCAGGAGGAGAAATTGTGTGGATAGGTGGTACCCCGGGAAGCAGCAGGAATTCAGGGTGTATGGTCCCAGCAGCTGGTGGGAGGGAGCTATGTACTATGGTGCAAATGGTTTTTGTTTCTTTGTAAGTGGGAATCTACTGTAGGGGAGTTCAAGGTTTGGACAAGTTCTCCCCTACTCCCTGTGCTGCTGTGAGTTAGGTGGTGCACCTAGGAAGAACGATGCTGCATCCTCTTTTCTTGGCAGGAGAGGTTTGCGTGCAGGGTTCAGGTTAAAGGTTTCAAGTGGGAAGGGAGGGAGGAAGCCTGTGGGTTCTAGAAGTCGGTGGGGTGATGTGCTGAACGTGAAACTGCGGTTAAGGGCTTCAAAACCCAAGTGAAGGCTTGGCTAGGGACTTCATGGCTTTCTAATGTTTTTGTTGGTGGGATGTGCCACGAGCAACTTTAATGGATTTTAAACAATATTTTTGGTTTGGTGGGATTTCTGTGCAAACACTGACAGATGGCATGGGTAGTTCGTGTATTTTCATCTCTGTTCCTCCTCTAGTGTCTTGCAAAGCCCTAAATCTTCGCACACCACTTTGTTTTGTGTATGACCTCTTTACTTGACTCCTCTTCTCTCTCTCCTGTTCCAGACCATGGCCTGGATGAATTCTATATTCTGCTGTTCCTAGAGCCCAGACTAATTCTTTTCTCCCATTTTCTGACTCTTTGGTCAGCTTTTTCACTGCTCATTTATACAGAATCACTGGAGAGTTTACGTATTACGGGCACAGAGGAAAAAATAAAGGCAGTGAGGGAGCAGAGAAGGAGAAAGGGGATATGTGTGGGACAGTAAGGAGGGCAGCATGAGAAGAGTTGGTAAAGATATTGAAGTGTAGGTGGGGGCTTGTCTGTAATGTTCTCTGTGGGTTTGCAGGACTGACAAGCTCCAAGGGGGAGGGAGAGGTGAGAAATCTGGCTCTGCAGTCAATCTGGACCCAAGCAGAGAGAAACAGAGGAACTGTGAGCTGAAAAAGCCTGGGCAGCCCCTCTACCCTGAACAGCTCTCATGTAAGCTCTCCTTCCCCTTCCATGCTGCCCCACACAATCCCACTGCTGTAGCTGCCCGTACCCCCTCTGCCCTGCTAGCTGAGCTTCCCATGGTGGAGATAAAAAATATGCCAGGGAGAGACTGAGGGAGCAGGAGCAGGACTGGGTTTCTGGAGGGGTAAAAGCCCAGCAGCCCTTAACCCCGCGGGGTCAGCCCTCAAAGGGACCCCCTCGGTCTTGCCTCAGCTTTGTGGGGCAGTCAGGGCTGGCGCACACCAGCACAAAGTTGCAGCTCCTTTGGCATGGGCTGAGTGCAGGAGAGTGAAGGTGACGTGGGCGAGACTTCTGCAAGGACAGCTGCAAGCACTGCTGATCTGGTGCGGAACCTCAGGGCCCAGAGCCGGGCTGAGTCCATTCCTCCTCTACTGCAGAGGCACTGGAGCACTTGGGGCTTAGTGGGGTTTAACCACTTCCACCCAATTCTGTCACTTGCTCGTCACATCATGTGCACAGCACACGTATCCCACACATCTCACTCCCCTGTTACCTTGAAAATCCACCTCCGTAATTTCTATTATCAGGTGAGCAATGCAAGAGGTGGAAGGCTTTTAAACTCACATTACTGGCAAAAGCAACCATTCCCTTTGGCTAAACGCAGCATAATTCGGACCTGCCACCCAAAGCAGGAGGAATGATTTGTGGTGCCTGAAATTCCCCAGGTACAAAACAACAGAAACCTTGAAGTGCCATCTGATCTTCCATCTGTAAAGTCTGGTATTTACAATTATTTAGAAATAAATGAGAAAGAAAATGAACATAATTTAGAAATGAGTTGCTATGCCAGAAAATAATGTTAACCCCTCTGTGCCTTATGCAAGAACTAATCTCTAAAATCTGGAGATTAAACTCAGCCAGGGAAGTTTGATACAGAGGGATTTGATTTCTCTTTTGGCTGGAAATTCCAGACTGGCTTTAACTATTACCTTAGCACTGACATCCCCCCTTTTACTTGATTGAGCACAGTTCATTTTAGCAGTATGCACACCAGCTTCCCCTAATATGAATCTGTGCTGTAAGAAATCACTGGCATCCCTTCAAAATATGATGGAAAGCTTTTGGTCACTGCTTGAGAGCAAAGAAGGTATTTGAAATGGAGAACATGACTGAAAATGGGGTATGGAAAAGGAAGGATTTAATATTTAAATGAGGCTCTTGAATTCCTCACATTACAGAGACACCAGGAGCAAGATTCAGCCCTTGCTTTGCACTGTCACGCACAGCCTGTGACAGTCACTGTGCCTTTTTTGTGGTGGAAGCCAGAAGAGGAACCGATCCAAGCTTTCGAGCAACAGGCTGTGTGTTGTCAGCATCACAGGGTGGCTGCTTTGTTTACACAGCTCCTAATGGAGGTACTGGATTGGCCACTCCTTTTGCACCCTACTGATGCTGGAAACCTTACCCTAAAAGAAAAAACTGTGCATTTGCCTCCATTTTCAGTGTTTTGAACCACATGGCCACAGCCAGACAAAACACAGGTGTAAGCCTATTTATAAAATGTAAACATTTATTACAAATCATCCCAGTAACCTTTTTTCCTATCTCTTCAGCTTAATGTTGCTAGGTAAGGCAGGTAAGGCAGCTGGCAGGGCTTAGTCAAGCATCGTTTTAAATGCCAGATTTAGAAAAAAACAGAATTTCACCAGGTTGTGGAAGATTGGGCTCTCCTTTGTCAGTGATTCTTATTGAAGACAAACTCTAACGGTATTCATGCCTAAAAATATTTTAAAACCTGCTTCTCGGGGAAGAATACAGACTCCAGGCGCCTGACCGGAACAGTAAATTGCTGTCAGTGACACAGCCTATGCATATTTAGGGGACCCAGCTCTGCCCTCTCCTTGACAGGATAGCGGGTTGCCTTGGGGTTCATCTGCTCATATCACTGTCATCTGTCATGACATATTCATATGGGACCCAGCTGCTGAAGCTTACACTAAGAAAGAGAAAATGTAAAAATAATTGGTTGATGTTTATGTCGTTCCTTAGGCTACACCCACGCAGCCCTTTTCAGGGTTCACTATTTGAAGAATCATTATCTTTACATATATATATTGTCCTATATCTTAAGTGATATACCCTTCTCCTTTTAACCTTTAAATAATGCAAGGGCAGAAAAAGCCTTGTCACCACTGAGCGCCTCCCAGTAAAATTTGGCTGCTATTTAATGTCAATAATAAAAGCATCATAACATTTTAGTAAACTCCTTTCTGAGGTGGGATTGATTTTCTTAGATTTGCTGGGAGATTAGATAACTCTTCAACTCGAGAGTTTTAGAAATGCTCATCACTGGAGCCAGCAGTCTGAAGAGGATGAAGGCTTTTGTACCAGGGCTGAGCTTGCTCTGGGCCTGCTGCAAGCTACCTAACACAAGACTGCGTCCCACCACAGGCATCTGCCTCCGAGTCAGACCCTACAGCAGAGGCACTTGGAATCTCCTGGAAATGCAGTCCCTGTCTTGGTGGGTCCTGCCTCCCCTGGTGCTGGGGAAGGAGATGACATCCTGGTCCTGCCCTAGCTCCCCATGGAGAGGCAGTGTAAGGGCGCAGAACTCAGCAAGGAGCAGGATGAGAGGGAACACAGACTGCATAAAGCATATGGCAGTGGCTACTTCCCTTTGAGGCAGTGTCCAAAAGGATTTAGGCTGAAGGATTTGGGTCCATTAGGAAGAGCACTGCCAGCAGGTTGAAGGAGGTGATCCTGCCCCTCTGCTCAGCCCTGGTGAGGATCACCTGGAGTGTTGTGTCCAGTTCTGGGCTCCTCAGGACAGGAGAGACATGGAGCTCCTGGAGCAGGTCCAGCAGAGAGTGGCAAAGATGACGAAAGAACTGGAGCATCTCAGTGAGGAAAGGCTGAGGCAGCTGGGCCTGTTCAGCCTCAGGAATAGAAGACTAAGACGGGACCTCACCCCTGTCTGTCAGTGTCTGCAGGGAGGGGGCAGGGGATGGGCCAAGCTCTGCTCCCTGGTGCCCAGCAATGGGACAGGAGACAATGGGAAGAAACTGATGGCCAGGAAGTTCCACCTGAACATGAGGAAGAATTTCTTCACTGTGCAGAGACCGAGCACTGGAACTGATTGTCCAGAGAAGGTGTGGAGGCTCTCTCACTGGAGATATTCCAGAACAGTCTGGACGCAATCCTGTGCCATGTGCTATGGGATGGCCCTGCTTGACCAGGGAGGTGGGAGCAGATGACCCACTGTGGTCCCTTCCAGCCTGACCTATTCTGTGATTTTATGATTTTGTGATTCTGGATCATTGCAGTAACAGCAATAACAAAGCAATGATCATTGATTTGAATGTCCTCAACGAAACGCTGGGTTTTAAATATCATCATTAACCTGGCTAATACAGTTATAAGGGAAATGAAGTGTGTAACCACCATCTTTCACTTAAGAGATTGATTAAACTGAAAGGGGTAGCTATGGAAATAAGTGGAAGAGGATGCTTGTATGTACGATAAGTAAGAGAAACCACATGGACAGCTTCAGGAAAGTCAGCAAGCAAGCAGTAATCACAGCACCACCTGTAGCAGGACTGAGAAAATGCTCAGAGAAAGAGCTCTGGGGTTAAAGTGCTTCCAGAAACAAAGTTGAAACTGGAGGAAAAGATATTGTTTCCTCTTGTTTGATTCCCTCCTGCATTCTACGTGCCAGTTGTTTGCAAATAAACAGGGCTGCACCAAAGAAATAGCTCGCTCTTTCCAATTTCTAATAGACATGAATGCTACATTTTAGTCATGCTGCCCACCAAAAAGAGCAGTTATGCATTGAAGATGACACAAAAGCATAAACACATTTCCAAGGAGCAAAAACTCTCCATGTTCCTTTTTGTTAACTCCTGAATTGTATTTTCTTTGCTACCTCACCTCTGGCTCTGCAAGGGAAGAGCAGCAGAAAAATCTTTCAGATTAGTGATACAGCAAAATGCCCTTATTTATGGTTTTTGAGGCTTCTAAATGTCGAGCCCCTGTCTGTTGCAAAAGAAGTGGCCTCAAGGAACTGCTACCCCGGGTCTCTCCAGAGGCAGCACAAGCTCCTGTACCACAGGGAGCTCTGGCTGCTCCTGCCGCCCAGCACTGCCTCAGCTCCCTTTGCTCCCAGCAGAGCTTGCACCATCAGCAGTGCTGGCAGAGCCTCAGCTTGGGCTGTGTGCTGAGGTGATACCTTCTGCATATCACAACGTGCTGCACGTGTGGTATTTGCTCAGGCAGTTTGTCACCGGCACAGGGAAAGGTTTAAGGTGGGCAGGGAAGGAGCACGGCCACTCAGCATAGGGAACCACACAGCGATGGCTCTGCAAAGGAAAGCCCTGTATCCCCAAAACACCATTTCAGATCTATTGTTAGAGCATGAGAAAGGCAGTAATTACAATTGGAGACCAATTGCGCTCCACTGCCAGGGAAGATTATTCTCACCTCAGTTACACAGTTAGCTCTATTTTTATTCTATCATTTCTTTTTTCAGCATGCTGAAAAACTGAGAGAAGAACAAGTGACAAACAGCATTCAGAGATGTCCAAGTAAAGTTACTTTGGAATGAAGAATAATCCATCAGGATACCATTTGCAGTGTCTATTTTAGTAAAAGTCCCCAGACTATGGTTCTTTAGAATTAAAATAAATATTGATATAATGCATAATATAGGCAGCTGGTTTCTGGATTGTACCGTGCTGTCATCTATCACTGTAAGTAGTTTTTAATGTAAAAATGAAATATATATTCTGCTGCAGCTGCTTATGTTTTATACTGGGTTGTTTGTTTTTAACCATGTTATGCTAGACGGGGAACACGAATTGGCTGTCAAAGGGGAAGGTCGAATAAAGGTCTTTTACAACCACTAGCCTGAGTGACTCCTCGTGTGAAATGGTATTAGATGAGACCATACTGTGCGTGGTGCATGTCACCAGCACCCACAAAACTATAGTAGGTCATGGCTGGGCACTGGGACTCGCTGAACTGCGGTGCCAGAGCCCACAGGGGTGACACGGCCATTTGTGAGTTCTGCCCCATTTGCTGCTGCACATTGACCGGGCAGCTCCAGTCTGTGCCTACTGCCACAAACACAGAGACATGCTCAAGTTTTGTGGAGATGGTTACCCCAGCTCATGCATTAGCAGGCAGTTTGGACTGACTTGGCATAGGTAGATGTACTCTCCTTGAAACAAAATGCAGAATAGGGCTATCCTAAACACATCCAAACACTATTTTTTGGCTTAAATGAAAATGCTCATTGTACGAAAAAAGAGACATCACAATGCAGAAATACTGAGGGAAAGAGATGAACTAGAAATATACTTGTTAGGTGAGCTGAAACCTGCGTTTGTGTCATCTGAGCTATCATTTGTTCTAGAATACAATAGCGCATGATCCCAGACCAGAAATAAAGAACATCAAAGTGTGTGCTCCACAAGCGCATTTCTGTATATCCCAGTTCCTCCCTGTAGCTTCCTATTGTGGAGCAGAGAAGACAAAAGATTTATTCAGAGGGAGCCTTGGTTTCCTCCAGTACCAGCATCTGGAGGGTACAGCCAGAGCAAGACACACCTGGACCAGCAGCAGTGAGGCTTAATGCCATCTTCAGAGAGATGGGGGAGCACTTTCAGAGAAACTCTCCAAGCCTACAGAAACTTTCCAAAACTGCAGGTGAGAGACATAGGAGGCGGGTTTGGGTAGCTGGGGATACCCAAGAACTGACAAGCAGCTTGCTGGAGTCATCTGTGCCGCCCTACACGTTCGGGAAATAAGCTTTTTTCAGTGGTTAACACAATAACTGCAAGGGCACCTTCACAAACCTTCACAGACTCCTGGAGACTGCTTTGCTTCTCTGAGTTAGAGAAATAGCATCACTCTTGTTTCACTGAATTTTTTTTTTTTTTGAGAGAAGTGGAACATGTTTCTTCCTTTCTTGACTGGTACAGAAAGAACATTTTCTCTTCTAATCACCATTTGACAGAAAAATGGAAGAGCAAACGACCTATGTTTTTTCACTGTGATTGTTTTTTGCTTCCTTTTATACCTTTCTCTCTGAAAAGTGTCCATATCCCTCTGCCCCCTATTTCCCAAGGTTTTTCTGGTGATCGTGTGTTATTGTGGGGATTAATGCACAGGAAACTTGAAAGCAGCAAAAGAAGCCTGCAGGCTCTGTTGGGTATGAGGGATGGGCTGTTATCCCTCACACCTCCTTGTTGCAAATCCCATTTGGTGGTGTGCTGCCAGTGAAAAGAAAACCTGTCTTTTGCAAGTGTTTGGATCAGTGAGAGGAGAAAAGAGCCTGTGTCAGGGTTGGTTTTAGCAACAGGAGAGTCTGACTTTGCTCCCACACCACCCAGTCCCCTCCTCCAGCTGGTGAGAGCCTTCCTGAGAGCCCTCACTGCAGCTTTGTCCCTCTCTGGGCTTGGCTTTCCTATCCACAGCACCTTCTACGCCAGGGCCTGAGCTGGGCACCCTGCTGGATCCCCTTGGTCCTGCTGCCTGCTGAGGTGGGAGCTGTGAGAGCACAAGGTCTGGCAGGGGCAGCTGGTCCTGGGCTGAAAACCTGAATGCTGTGGAGAAGGAAACAAGATGCTGTCCTCTACTGTGAATAATCTGCCCACTGGGTCCCATCCTGCCTCTGCCAACATCAGCAGGGGCTTGGCCTTTGATTTGGATGAGCCTAGCATTTTCTGAACTCCTTCTAGTAAGTTCTTATTAGTTAGGAATAGTTGAATCCATCATAATAGTCTGTCTCTGCTCACAGACTACGCAGGAGCAGGTTTCCCTTCGTACAGCCTTATGATTTACAACTCTTCAAGGCGACTTAGTGCCGATGATCTTTAGCAAATTAATTTTTTTCCACAAGCCAGTTGCTAAGGGCGTTTGCTGCTTGCTATTCTCACTGTGTGGCTGGGTGCTGTATCCCAAGGAACTGTCCCTTCTCCAGGACTGGCCTCACCTCAACTCTGTAAACCTGAACCCCCTCTCTGCTCGCAGATTGCTCACAAACATACTGAATTGTTTCTTGGATCCATTTTACTCACCAGGAAAAGAAAAAACGAATAAAAATGGAGGTTTCCATTCCATGCAGAACTGCTTTTGACACAAAGGCTCTCATGGGCAGACGGTCGTGCCAGCACATTCTATTTCCTACAAGCACTCTGGAGGATAAAAATGTACCTGGGCACTGCTGAATAATCTATATAAATCACTAACAAATATAGTAACAATAATAATATAAAACAACTTGATATAAAATAAAAGAAACGGCAAGTAGCGACAAAACCAAGGAGGAGACTGATTCCTGGGACTAAAGTGAAAGCCCTTCTGTAGCGTTCACCTTGCTGACACAGCTAGGACTGGAGGGGAACGCTAGAAACCAAATCTCCTTCGCAGCCAGCACAAATGGTTTAATAGTATGTTACGTAGACTTCCTGAAATAGCTGCCCCCTGTTTCCTCAGCCGCGCTGGAGGAGGAGGTGGGAGGGAGCACACGCGGATGGTAAATGCCACCGCAGGCTCCCCTGCGCAGGCACCCCCATCGATGCCAATTTTTGATCCAGCAGCACAGGGCGGATTAGCAGCGGAAGATTAATTCCTTCCTGTCATCTCCCCAGGGAGGTTAAATGATCTCAGGAGCAATTTCTCTTGCTACGAACACTGTAATCCCGGAGCAGACTGCTAACTGCTACAGTTTATGTGGGGCTCTAATGATGGCAAGGAGGTTCCAGCTTTGGAGAAGGGTCATTGTTCAAAGAGATGTTTATTTCATTAAATGGTGATTTCTTGCAACCGTTCTCTTGTGTGAAACCTGCAGCTCGAAGGAACCATCTGAGTAATTTTTAAAATGTCTGAAGGAGAAAAATCTTTATTAATTAAGAAGGGAGTCCTAGCGAGTACAAGCAGTTGAATAGAGCCCACGGACTTGGCCTTAGCAATGCACATTACCCATCTGTGTCCTGGCCCTATTTACCCAGTACAGCTACGGGAAAATGAAACTCTGGTTGGAACCTTTTTACTCTGTCGTGCAGCCTGTCTGCACCCACAGCTTTCGATGACCTCCTCTGCAGCCTGCCACACCAAGCTGCTCTGACCCCGGTCCCCAGCCCGTGCTAGAAGATGGCCCAGAGGAGGGCGGATCAGCTGAGACTTGAGGCAGCTGTGTGACACTTCTGCTCCTCTTCTCCCTTACTCCTGATCCAGAAGGCTGCCTTTGCAGCAGGAAGAAAGCATGGGAGTATTCCCAACCACGGAATCGGGGATAATAGTTAAAAATTCATCACAACACTGTCCTTTTTGCCTTCAGATGACGAGGTGCCTTTTTTTCCAGGTCACTTCTGCACAGTGAGGATCACGCTGTCACATCATTCCTGCAGCGCAGTGAGTACGCGTGGGGCTTCCCTGCCCCAGAGCACGCGCTCACAGACCAAAATAAAATGCAGATGAAGAAGTGAAGAGTAAGAAAGAGCTGAAGAGAGATGAGATGAGAGGAAGGCTCCTGGTAATCATGGGTTTGAAATGGAGTCTCAAATAGAGACTGTTCTTGGCAGCAGGAAACAGAAGACAGCTCTAAGTGGGGAGAGACGCGTGAGTGACATACAAATGGGAGCGTGGGAGCAGCCAGCCCCTGCGGCTGGAGCAGCAGCAGTGAGGGGAGGGGGACCACGGAGAGGGTGAGCAGAGCCATCGGTGGAGTTTGGACACCCCTGGAACTGGAGGAAAGAAAGAAGACCGTGCACTGGGGTCTGTGGGCACTCTTATTGTGAGATACACCAGCGTGTGGATCCACAGCACACCAGCTAGTGTAGTACAGTGCTTGTGTGCCTGCTCTCATACTGGAGATGTGAGAAACAGGACTGGCACAAACATGGGGTATGTTCACTGCAGGTACCACGGGCTTAGGGCATTTGCAGCCAGCTTGTTGCCCTGAGGTAGCTGACACAGTAGCTCACTGCGCCCCAGAAACCTGTTCCTCTGTTGGATTTCTTATTCGAGGGCCCAATTTCTATTTAAACCTGGTTTGTAGGGGTTTCATGTACATGTGCAAATTACTGACTCGTTGAGGCTTGTCCCTACACAGAATTTGTACCACTCTAGTTTAAACGAGATAATAAAACAGTGGAGACCTCTCTGTAGGTACAGTGTTCATGTAGATTCCAGGGGTTTATTTTGCCCTGTATGTTTTCAGGTGTAGAATAAACTCGTGTACATATTTCCACCTGTATGCGCCTATTTGTGGAAATGGACTGTTGTAGATGAACTGCTTCACCATCCTGCCTTTGGAGAAATTGTGCCAGGGAACATCAGAACAATAAGAATGGAGGAGGGGGAGGCAGGCAAAGTAATTTTGAAGTGAAAAGCAGAATGAGAGATGTGATGGGGATTACAGAGATGAAAAGCAGACCATTAAACCCAGGGGTCTGATCCTGTCCGCAGCTCGGAATTAATAGAAGTCATTATATGTGTCTTATGTGAAAGTCTGGAATTGTGTCTGCATTGCGAAGGATGAATTTGAGGGGGGTAACCAGCAGCAAAAGCAGCAGCTCACTGGGCTTCTTTGCTGACCGTGCCTTCAGTTCCAGTCACTTCATGCACTAATCCAGTCAAATATGTGCTTGTCTGTAAGCACGCGAGCAGTTTCACCGGTTGCAAAGGCGCTGCTCAGTTGTCATAAACGTGAGCGTAAGCTTGAGTGCTTTGCTTGCTTCATCAGGCTTTCCAAGAGCTGGTTACGCAGCCTCTAGCCCAGCATCCTGAATGATACCCTGGCACTGAAATACAGCCACTGGGAATTAGAACAGAAGGAAATCAGAGACACGCAGGGTGGATGCTTTTAAAGTAAATCGAATAGGTTGAAGGTGAGCTTCATACGTATTATTGTATTGGGAGGATTTACATGTGGGTTGCTCCCCTAAAGTTTAGGGATAGCTGCTATTCCCTCAACCCAACAAGTCACTAGTGGCACCCAGTGGCTAGAAGGGTTAGTTAAAAATATACCTTTCTCCCTCATGAGTTCCCTCGCACTGAAGTTAGTGTTTAAATGCAAATACCACCCTCTTGGTATTACAGGTATTAAATCCAGGCATAGCTGTTCTTGAGTGAGGTTTCATCTGGAAAGTATCTCCTGAGTAATGATCGCAATTTCTGTTCACAGGGGCATTTAGTCTGCAAGGTAAAATGCTCAGGCTTCTAGTGCAGCACACAGCAGGCTACAAACCGACTGCATTTTGGCGCAGTTGTGGGATAGTTAATGCTTATTTATTCTGTGAGAGCACTAAACCTGCACAAATGAAAATTATGCCTGTTTTAAGAGTTCCAGGACTTTCCTCCAGAGAACACTTCCCAAAATTTGCTGACTTTCAGTACTTACAGAATTTCAAGAGCCAAGTGATCCATAGGAAAGTTAAAACCCAGCTAGTAAATGAAACGAGCAATTAACCAAACTGATGAGAAGGAACGCCAAAACTCCATAGCCATCGTTTCTGGATCTTTAGCCTCTACTTGGAGCATATATAATGAAAACATGTGTCTTCTGAAAGACAAGTGAAAGAGACCTGGTTTGTTCCTGAATGATACATTAAACAGGCTTAAAATTTGTGTCTGACCCTGTGGGCTGTGGGATTCAGTAGGATGAGTCGTGTGACTTGAGTCTGTAGGGGTTTGTGCACTACGTGTTTATGGTGCCAGCAGAGGCAGAGGTTTGTTATCCCCATGCACTCCATGATCTGCGCTAAAGTAAAGCCCCTTCACCCCATGTTGAGCTCCTCTACCACCCTTTCCTCCAGCCAGTGGCTTGCAGCAAGTCAGAGCCACCGTGTCCTCACATAACCTTACTGCTATCAGGGTAGTGACAATTCCTATCAAAACACACAGCTCTATCTTTACCCCATTTTCTACTCCCCCATCCCTCTGTCTGTCAAAAGCTGGCATAGCAAGAGAGGGAGAAGATGCTAATCTCATCCCTTCTCTGTTTTAGAGACGGGAATCCTATGTGTGGTAGGAGGATAATGCCAGGAGCCTCAGTTATGGGGTTTGCTGTAGCTCCCTGCAGTGGTGCAGGAACAGAGAGGGGCAGCAAAGCCATCTCACCAGGGTCCTGAGGAATGGAGAGGCTGTGCAGGAATCACATCTGCCAAACTCCCCCATGGCATCCAAACAAGGGCCATGGCAGGCACTGACAGGCTACTGCTGCAGTCTTCTTGTTCCCAGCTGCCAGAGCAGCCTCTTGGGACTGAGGGACACTCACACCCAAGCCCAGGCAGTCCTGCAGCAGCCACTTTTCAGAGGCCAACTACCAAACATGAGGCAGAGAGCAATGCTCCCGTTCCTCTGACAGCAGACAGCTGTTTCTTGTTGGGGTCTCCTGGGCCAGGAACAGCTGGTTTTGCCTGTGGTGTGATGTTTTGTAGGCTGCTATGGCTTCAGGGAAGCACAGATCTAATTTCCCATGCACTCCATGCAGGACATCTTTGGTGTCCAAGAGCTCACTGGAGGAATAGGCAGTGTTCACATCTGTTTTAGTAATTTTGTACATTCCCTGCTATCACAAGGACCCAGACCAGCAGTCATACCCTTTTCAGCTGCTTTTTACTGAGTATAACACTTATGGCTGCAGGTCATTGACTACAGTTTGTGATGGGATGCAGAGAAGTATTGGTGATCCTGGTGTGGGGTGGATGTTTTGCAGATCCATTTAATGTCTCTATTCATGGCTTTTCCAACACTGCAGTAATAAATAGAAATGTAAGTTTTTGGGCAAGGACCTCCTGACCATTATGGTTAGATCTCTGCAATCACAGGTGTTACCTATCTTTCCCTAATGGAAGTTAATTTCTCCTTGCAATAACCTTTCTGTGCCTCAGTGTCCTTGTCTGTAAAACGGGTGTCATCAGACAGGAGTTTGCTAACAGGAGGGCAGTGCTGTTTCTTGCCAAGCACTTCGTGATCCACTGGGATGCACCAGGAAAGTGCATGTTAGCTTTTAAAACTTACAAACCCTTCCAAACGGTCTCCCTGAAAAGTTTTTAGCCAGTTACCATCGTCACTCTCATCTCTCAGCACATTCCTTAACTGAACTGCGTGGCTTTGCCTTCATTCATCCCCTCGTCCCTCCCGCCCTTCCCTGCCTTCTCCCAGGGCGGGTGGGAAGTGTGTGTGCAGCAGAGTGCTCTGCCATGGGTCATTGATCTCTTGTTTGTTGCCTTCTTTTCTTCGGTTGCTTTCTTTTCTCTCTCCCCAAAGAAAGAAGTGAGTGGAAACACAATAGGTGATGTAAAATTCGCAAGCCAAATAGAGCACACATTCATTCCCGTGTGCCCTGCTTAACAGGAGGATGGAAACTCTCCACTGGCTCTTCTTGTCCGTGTGAGAAGAGCTCCTCACCTGGCTGGTGAGCATGGAGTTAAATCCATGTGGGCATACTGGTATGGCAGGGTTCAAATGTCCTTTCTGGCACGTCAGCACATCCTACCTCAGCCTCAATTATACATTTTCCAGCTTTTCATTAAGAAGTCATAGTTCTGTGTGATGTCTTGTGTTCGGAGGTGGTTGCAAAAACCTGTCAGGCACTGGCTGCTTTCTTAATACAATAATCAAATGTAGAAGTGCCAAACCATTAATTCTAGAGAATCTTTCTTTTTTTTTTTTTTTAAACCCCCAAGAGTATAAAATCCAAAGAAGACTTAATGCAATTATTCCTAGGGGATGTTGTTCATAAGTGTTGTGACCATCTGGGCATACAGCTGGCTAAACATAGCCTCTACTCCATCTCCTCCAGGAGAAATCCTTAAAAGGGGCAGAAAAGGGCTAAAACATTACAAAAGACGACCTCTTTTCAGTAAGAGCATCCTCCCTGTTTTGGAAGTGTTGATTATTTGGCCTCGCTCAGCCACTGAGGCTGCTTTATTGTGTATTTATTACTCAGATGAAGGCTGGAGCCAGAGTTCTTTGGCCCATTTATAAAGCAATTTAAATGAGCCGGCTGCTCCGGGCGGCAGTGCCGGGGACCAGGCTGAGCCGCCGCAGCAGGCTGCCAGCGGGAACTGCCCTCGGCTTTAGGAGTGGGGATTTACGGTTCACATGCAGTTCAAGCACGGCTCCTGCCCTGGGATTATGTACGTGGCCAGCACCGGGGCATGCCAGACAAGCTGCTGGGCAGTCCCAAATCCCGCAGCCAGGGAGGGGGGCTGCTGGCATCAGGCTCCTGCATACTCAGGGATCTTGCTGCCCATGCAGCAGAGAACCCCGAGACCCAGGAGGAACCGTTTTGCTGCCTCAGCCCTCGTCTCTCCCCGCTCCATTCCCAGCGGACGGAGCCCTCAGGAGCTGCCGGTGTGTGTTGCCCGGGCTGGCAGGGCTAACTGACCACCCCCAGCTCAGGTGGGCAGGGAGCACTGTTTCAGAAGAGGGCCACAATTCGGTAGCCGGGTGGCATGAAGGGACCTGCACCCGCCCTTGTGACGCTGCTCTTAGGCCAGAGACACACAGGCAGTGCCAGCTTTTTGGGCAGACACCTGTGACCCCGGGGTTTCACAGCTGCAGCATCACAGAAGGGGCAGAAACCCTGCTGGGACCAGTGCTGGCCCTCATCCCTGCCATTCCAGCCCATCCCAGCCCCAGAACCAGGCAGCTGTTCCATCCCATCCACCCACACCGAGCTGTGTGATCACTGCACCTCGGCTGCACTGTTTCAGCACAGGGCCTTCGGTGGGTCTAAATCACCAGCTAAGACTAATCTACACCACAGAAAGATTGACGTATATGCTCAAGCCAGGAGAGCCCAATTATTAAAAAAAAAAAATTCAAAAAAATCCAATTTGTTCCTGCTTACAGAAACACCTTTCTTATCAGGGCGATCCTTCAACATCTTGCAATCACCAGCAAAGCCCAAATTCACTATCGATCCACCCTCAGCTCTCACATACCTTCTACACTGATACCATGCTGCCTTCAAAGCCTCCAGATCTCCTCTTCCCCAGCCTTGCTTCCAGCATCTGCAGCCTGGTGTGAAGACCAGCCTCCTGATCCCAACAACCAGCTCGGCCACGGACGCACTGCCTAGTACGTGGGGCAGCAGCAGTACCATCACCTTATTTTTCCCAGAGGAGTTTGGGAAATTTCACACTTTTCCAATGCAGTTTCAAAAGGACTGGGCAGGCACCTTTTATACTGTAATACACCTAAACAGAGAGGGACTAGATTTGACAGATACCATATCAGAAAATAAGACCTGCTGTGTCAGGTCACATCAGAGATCCATCTGAATTGGTCAGGCTGTTGGGCCAGACGATAATTTCAGGTTCCTTCCAATGGCAATATACTATTCTATTCTGTTCTATTCTAACCCATTGTCTTGTCTCCATCAGCATCTGGCCACAGCTGCACAGGGAGGATTGCAAAGCACAGGACGTGCACACAGTGATCCCAAAGTTAGAAATATTTGCTCAGCCTCAGCAAACTTTGATTCAACATCTCTTGCCTGACAGCTATTTTCCTGGCATATCTGGCTTTTGGCTACAGGAGAGGGAAATGTAAGAGTTAGGGCTCTAGAACAATGTTATCTTGGCCACGAGCACACCTGTAGTTCTTTCCCATGCACAGCTTTTGGACCTAAAGCTCTCCAGACCGGGGAGCCTGCCTGAGCATCCCTCTGAGCTCCTGCACAAGGCAAGACAGAGAGCAGCCCACCTCACACGCTGAGGTACTGAGAGGTACTCTTTGCACCCCTACTTCCACACATTCCTGTTGGTGTTGGTAACAGAGAAGAAACACATCACCCAAATCAATGCTTATTTCCTTTTATATGCAGCTGAACCTCTTGAAACTGTGCCATCTCAAACTTTCAGCTTAGTGTCACCCTGCCCTCACACCCCTCACAGCTCTCCTGTTTGTCTGGCAAAGCTGCATTGCAGCAGGGGGTTAGCAGGGCAATGGCATCCCCACCTACAATGAAACAGCTCAATTCTTCTCGTGGAATGAGGCAAAATCCCTCCCCACATTTTTCCTTATTGAAAAGAAGGAAGGAAAAGGCTTCAAGCTTGGAGAATATTTACAAATAGTGCTAATAAACCCACACATAGAGGTTTTTTTCTTTTGCATACTTTTTTTTTACTTCCCTTGGAAGGAAATAGTGTTCTTTGCTTTTTTTTCTGCTTTCCTTTCCCCTGAGGCAGCAAGGACCAGGGAGAGTTACAGAGGTTTCTTGCTTTGTTTTGCTGAGAGAATCACAATGCCTCCCAGGTAAATTGTCTCATCATCAGTCAGACAGAGCACAGGAGTTTGTTATTAACACAAAAACGTGGGAAAAGTAATTTTTCATTTTTACTGAATGTAAAAGTGGTCAAACGAGGTCTCTTCCTATTTTTTCTTTCAGACTCTGCTGAAATACAGTGTTTAAATGCCAGCATAAAAGTGCCACGTTGAAGAAAGTTAGGCACGCTGGGAAAGAATAGCTATAATGGAAACAGCAGCCTGAACAGCTGTGACAAGCAGGATAAATCTTCCAATCCGTGGATGATTTGTCAGGCATTTTGTAAATATATATACATATTGCAGATATATGTTATGTGTGTGTGCATATAATCAATAAAGTGTGTGTACAACAGATGGATGGATTAGACAGATAATTATGCGTTTGCAAGTCTCCCATTATATTTATGGTCACCCATTAAAGCCACTTGTGAGTTATCCCTCCTCTCCCTGCTCCTGGAGATAAAGGTCATTAATGCCATCAGCGACCAGGTGTGCCTCACGCCCAGCCCAGCCCCAGCAGCAAGTCAGAGATCCTGACACTGGCTTCTGCAGCCCAGGACAGCTCAGTCTCCTCCATTTTTGAGGAAACTAAGATGGAAAAAAAGCCATGTTTTCATTGCCCGCTGCAGTGGGCTGAGGTGCGAGAGTTGTGTTATTGGAGGCAGTGGAAAGTTGTCAGCATCAGCCGTGGGGTGCCCTGGTGAAGGATGGATGCCTGCTCCGGGCTGGCTGACGGCACAGCGGTGCTGCTGGGTCCAGAGCCACGGATCCCAGGGCTGTGCCACCTGCGAGCCTGGGGCAAAGCCAGGAGCCACAGGTGGCCCCAGCCCAGTAGATGTCAGGGGAGGCTTTGCTGGATTTGGCCGGGCAGCCTGACCTCGGCATGCTGGGGGTGACAGGAGGAGAGCTGGGATGTGGCAGGCGCAAGAACTCCCCTGTGACAGTGACGTGTCAGCAGACCTGTCAGCGGGCTGTCCCACACCAGGCAGGGGACTGGCTGCCTTACCCCGTCCCAGCCACATGCCAGCCCCCTTGGAGCCCGGCCGATTCACCAGGAAGAGGATTTCAGTCCACACCCATTTAGTCACCGGCGTCTGACTTGGAAGTATTTGACTAATTAGGGGTTGCAGGTGCTGTAACCCAGACAGGCTGCATTCCTGCTACTCCAGCCTTCCTGCACAAATCCCTCCAGTCCACGCAGCAGGCTGAGGATCCAGCAGCAACGGGGATGATCCACTGCTGGGTCCAGGCCAGGACTGCAGACAATATCCTGGTCACTGCTCACACCATCTGGACACACGGCTTTGGCTCACCTCCCCTACACAGCTCACCTGGGACAGAGAGGATGGAGGCGCAGCCCTCCCTGTACCCACGGCCAGTGTCACAAGCTCCCTGCCACCAGGCCCCTGCCCCTGGCAGCACAGATCTTTCTGGGCAGGCACAGGGCACTTAGCAAGAGCCGAGAGGGACCAGCAAGCCCCAGCAGTGCACTGATCCCTGGGGTCACTCTTAGCAGCTTCATCTAACACTTCTCTTTGACCTTTAAAGACAGTTCTGGATGTGGCTCAGCCCCTGCCTGACCTCAGATTAAGGGAAGCAGAACTAGGGCAGAGAGCAATGTTTTCTGAACTCTAGAAAGGATCTGCTGAAATAAATGATCATGGACCATCACGTTTCCTATTTTGCCAACAGAGAGAGTGACGAGGATCACTCCAGTACTCAGCACAATGGTAAATAAACCAGGTGAGGTGGGTCCTGGCCCCTTACCTCTAGCCCAAAACCTCCAGCAGTTTTGCTTTGCTGGAATGGAATTCTACATTTCAGATATAGACAAGACTTTAGATGTATAATTAATGGATTTTGAGTTCAAAGATCGGAAATAAAACATGTGACCTCAGGCTTGTATCCCGCTACACCACTAGCAGGAAGAGATGGATCTGGGAACCAGCAGTCGGTTTGCTGGCTGAGGTCTTATGAATCCATGTGCAACAGATGAAATGATATCTGCCGAAGTTATTTTACCTCTTGCCTCTCTGCAAGCTGCAGCTCAGCTGGGCCCATGCCTATACCCCACTGCATCCTGACTCCTGAGGAAAATACGAAGATTGGTGATCTCTCTGCCCCTGATCTATTGATGGACACAAATGACCGTTTTAGCACTTTCATTTCCACACTGGGAATAGGGGGATTAAAATGCCACTATCTCCTGATCGTAATGCTTTTTATGTGGGCCCTAGGTAAACACTGCACATGTCAACAAACCACTGTTAATAAAAATTGCTAATTAAATGAGGACCAGTGGCCTATTTTATTGACATAAGTATTTATAGGCTTTTTCTGCTTTCTTGTACCTTCTAATTCTCTGTATGTTTTGCATTTGCTTTTGCCCTTTGCTCCTGCTTGTCCTTCTAGTTCTTGCTTTATGGGGGTTTTGTTGTTGTTGTTTTAACCACCCTGAGTCAGACATAAGGATCTGCCTTATATCAAGCCAATTTTTTTCTTGAAAGGAGTTCTCTAACACAACACAATTATCTTGGAGTTTGAAAAGAACACCATATTTTTCTTAAATCCGTCTTTTGCAGTGTGTTACTAGCTAAGATAACTTGGCTTTTTAGTACACAGTTGTCACACTCCTCAAGAAGTGGGGCCTTGAACCCTGAGTGAAAGGAATTTTTGTTCAGTTGATATCTGTGCTGGTTTACTAGTTAACTGCCAGGTAAAGAAAGGCACCCAAACTGCACCTCAGCAAGGGTTTTCAGTGTGTTCAGTTGTCCTTCTGCGGAACACGAAGCACATACTATGAGCCTGTGCTATTATTAGCATGTACAATTATTTCTGTGGAAACCCACACTGAACATGGCACATAGGACTGAAACGGCACTCAAAAGCAGAAGGGTGACGATGGCAACTGAAGTGCCACACCGTTTCAGCCCTCAGAAAACTCCTGTGTGATAGTAAGATCTGAGCATCATCATCATCAGAAGGTTCCTTGGCAGAACATACCCCAAGGACCTGACACTGCTGCTGGTTGCCGTGGAAGCTAGACTTGCTCCAAATCCATTTCTCCAGGTCTCCCATATGCTATGTGCTATCCAGCCTGCCTTTCTGCTCTGGCACACCCTGTGGCTTCTGCCTGTGCAAGGTTTTATTCTAGAAGGCACCGAAGCTTGTTACCACCTTTATATCATGGAGCTTTGTGGACTACAAATCAAAAATCCAAGTTATCATCAGAAGATGTGCTCTGCAGACTGATCTTGAGTAAGCACTGGATGGGAATATCAGGGTACTATTGAGCCAACACTGTTGAGAAAGTAAACAAAATTGAATGGAAGTGAAAATGATGTAGAACTTGTGTCCTTGAAAGCTAATTTAAGCTCTCTTGGTTCTGGTGGGATGAGGGAGACAAGCAGCCACAATACAAAAGATAAGTGCAGGAGCCTGATTAATACTGGTGTTTTGAAGGACCAGTTTTCACAGCCCATCTGGAAGTAATTTATTCCCACTCAGAGGTACCACCAAACACAGCCATTCCAGAAAAAAGCAGCCTCCAAAAAGATAGTCCTTAAGCTACAGTGAGGAGAGGGGCAAGCACTAAGGGTATTCTGAAATAATCACTCCACTCAGCAGGTGAATAACAAGAAATTCCAGTCAATAAAAAAATAGCAGGAACTGCAATTTTGAGGGTATTCTTAGAAATAAATAGCAACAAGGGGGCATCAAAGAGAGGTAAACAGCATTTGAGTGCTAGACAGAAAGCCTGGCACACTCCAAAACATTGCAGAGCACCTTTCAGTCCCAAGGGAGATCACGAGTTTAAACACATGAAGAACTCACTGCTGGGTAACAAGTTATCAGGTGTCTGCTGATCCATGGCAACTGTCCCTGATGATTTGCAAGGTGGCAAATGTGGGATAATTTGAGATCTCTGCATCGTCGTGGAAGATGAGAGAGGTCTGTGCTGGTGTGAATGACCTCACATTTTCTGCAGCTCAAGAGCTGTCATGTAGACAGTTGTCTTCTACCACTTGACTGGTGGCACCTGGTTCTCCTGTGTTCTCTCGTTTCTCTGTCTGAGCCTGGATGAGTGCCTCACTGCCTGGTTTTTGGCCTTGTAGGCATTTCTTACGTCAATGCAATTCTTTCCTAGCTCCTCAGGTAACCAAGTCAGTGAGCCCAGTGTTGCTCCCCAATAACAGGGCTGTTCCTCTACAGAGGGTAAAGGGATAAGCAGACTGAGGTGAAAAGTGGTTTTGGGACCTTCTGATAAATAACCACCTTGTTTCTGACATTGCTATGGTATCCTTCTAAACACAGGTCCCATGTGGTCACTGAGTTAGCTTCTCTCTGAGTCTGTACTTGGTCTGTAGGGCCTGAGGACATCTCTTTACCAGAAACAAGGAGGTGAAGAACATTTGTTATAGAAATGGGAACTGCACTAAACTAACACGAATTTAGATTTCATTACAAACATGGAACCTGGCAAAGGTTAATTGAACCATTTGCCAAGGGCCAATCTAAAGTTCGATGGAATCAAAGGGGGACTTTAAACTGACTTTAATGGTCTTGGGGTCAGGTTGTAAGACAAATTTGACAAGTTCCAAGGTCTGTAGGTCAATGGATTTTTTTTTTTTTTTAAATCAAAACCATGCCACGCTATTAGTCTAAAAGACATTTAGGCCATCAGCCACAGAAATCACTTGATACCAGTTCAATAGGAACTGGATCAGCTCCTGTGGGCCATGGAGTGCAGTCTGTAATGCCTGGCTCCTTGGGCATTATACTACCCTGCTGCAAAATATCCATCTCTCTGGTGAGGAGGTAAGGGAGGAGCCAAGCATCACGTACTGCTGGGCCTGAGAGTCCCAGACCCCACCTGGGATGGCCCATGGCAGGCCACTCTTCAAGACATGGCCCTCATTGATAGAGCTCTCCACTGCAGGAGACATCAGGCTGGAAACCTCCAGGGCTCAACACAAAGCTGGTCATCTCTTCCCTGATGTATTTGCTTGAGGGAACGGGTGGGTGGGTTGTTTATCTTGTCGGGAGGAGCCTTTTCCTTTTGACTCTTGGGAAAAAAGGAACTGCGTTGTGTATGTTTATTGAAAGTCCGATGTATTCCCTGAGACATGAAGACAGGACACATCCTTATAAATCAGGGTGGAGAAAAAGTGAAACCAGAAGGAAATGGTTGGGGATTGCTGCAGAGACAGTGTGTGTGCACTCAGCCAGCAAGGGGAATGACACTGACACTGTTTCAAAGGAAGGTCATCGCGTAGACCATAAATCTCAAACATTTAGCATTTGCTTCATTCGTCTTTGTTGGCTTTTTTTACAAGAAGTTCAGCAACTATCAGAAAATTCTGAAGTTCTTCTTTATTTATGTGGCCCTTCAGCTGTTCATGGCTGGTGATTTAAAGTCTGATGCAGCCAAACACAGCAGGACTGCCCTGACCTGCCCATGAGGCACCTGCCCCTAGCAGGGTTGCCGGTGCCTGTGGCTGTTTCATGCTGAGCTGGGGTGTGCAGGCAAATGGTACAGACACATTGCAGTATGAATGCCCAGGTGTGAGCATTCCCTTTGCCTGGGCACAGCCAGAGCAGGAGGAGAGCCTTCTGGGAGGGAGCAGGCCTTTGCCATGGGCTTATTACCACTCCCAGGCCTCTAATCTTGGGCATTCTCAGAGAAACAGACTTGTGGTTTGAGGTGGTAGAGCCCTTCCAATGTCTGCTGCTGGTCTAGTTTTGCAACTTTGACTCTTCCAGGTAGCTTTGGGCCCTCAAGGTTTTGCTGAGCACCTGAGGCAAGTTCATGAGGCAAGTTCTCCAAAACCCTGCTGCTCAGAGGAGAGAGTTTTCTCTAACTGATCACAATTAATGTAATCAGTGCTTTGCAGTTTCTCCTATCTGTGTCGCTACCTTTGAGATCTTAATTCATCTTAACACCTGTTGCCATTCTTAATTACTTTCAGTGAGCCCACCGCAAAGAACAGATGTGTCATTCTCTTCTGTGATCAGCTACACAGAAATATTAGAAAGAGACAAACTGACCAGACTGAGCATTTAGTCAAATTGCAACTCTGCCATTAGCTTGCACAGTGTCCATTGCAAGTCATTTCACTTAGCTCTGGGCTGTTTTACTCATATAGAAAATGGAAATAGCAAACTGATCCATATTGAAAGCCTATTCCAGCCCTGACTAAGATAAAGCTTTGCTTTACTTAGCTTTGCTTGGCTTGGTAAATATTTTTGAAAGTGGAAGCTTTATTATTTTGAAAAATCCCTGTTAATCACGCAAGGAAAATCTATTGTGTTGTTTAAATGAGTAAACTAAATGAAGAAAAATAACTGCAGCCTTCTCAACCATTGAGAAGCAAATTCTGTTGGTCCCTGTTTATAACTTGCAGAGCATTCTGACCTCAGAATGCTTTCCACCACTGTTTCCACCAGGGCACTGGACTGCTTCATTCAGAATGTCCAGGCCCACCAGAGGTCAGAGAGGACCTTGATTTAGAAGTTTAGTTTGCAGTCCAAGAGCTGCTTCCCAAGCAAATGGACTCTTTACACCAGCCCTTGCTTGCTAACCAGGAGGATGAATGACCAGATTTCCAATTCCACCTACTGCTACTGCCGACTGTCATGCTTGAGTCCCTCTGTTTCCAAGACCAGGGGGCTGGAGACATCTAATGGCAAGTGCCTGCATAGCAGATCATCCTCCCCCACTGCAGCTGTCCTGTCCTGAAATTCCAACGTTTAACTCTTACAGTACCTCAGAAATATACGTGCATGAGGCCAGTGAAATGACAATGGCTGTGTGGGCGTAACACATCTTGGCAACCTTCTTGAAGGAAAAATAAGTGATGCGGAGCAGTCAGAGTCACTCCTGTGTTTGGAAACATCATGGAGCAGGTCCTCCTGGAAACTATGATAAGACACATGGAAAATGAGGAGGGAACTGGTGACAGCCAACATGGCTTCACTAAAAGCAGATTATGCATGACTAATTCAGTGGCTTTCTGGGATGAGGTAATGGTGTTGGTGGCTGAGGGAAGAGAAACTGATGTCATTTACCTGGACTTGCGTAAGGGGCAGATGCCTCCTCAGAGAGTTCTCTGGTGACACAAGGCTGGGAGGAGGGGCCGATACCCCAGAGAGCCGTGCAGCCCTTCAGAAGGACCTTGACAGGATGGAGAGATGGGCAGAGAACCTCCTGAAATCCAGGAAAGGCAAATGCAGGGTCCTGCGCCGGGGAAGAGCAACCACAGGCCCCAGGACGGGCTGGGGCCGACCTGCTGGGAAGCAGCTCTGGGGAGAAGGACCTGGGGATCCTGGTGGACAACGAGCTGTCCCTGAGCCAGCACCGTGTCCCTGTGGCCAAGAAGGCCAATGGGATCCTGGGGTGCATTAGGAAGAGCACTGCCAGGAGGTCAGGGATGGGATCCTGCCTCTCTGCTCAGCCCTGGTGAGGATCACCTGGAGTGTTGTGTCCAGTTCTGGGCTCCTCAGGACAGGAGAGACATGGAGCTCCTGGAGAAGGTCCAGCAGAGAGTGGCAAAGATGATGAAAGAACTGGAGCATCTCAGTGAGGAAAGGCTGAGGGAGCTGGGCCTGTTCAGCCTCAGGAATAGAAGACTGAGACGGGACCTCACCCCTGTCTGTCACTGTCTGCAGGGAGGGGGCAGAGGATGGGCCAAGCTCTGCTCCCTGGTGCCCAGCAATGGGACAGGAGGAACAGGCAGGAACTGATGGCCAGGAAATTCCACCTGAACATGAGGAAGAATTTCTTCACTGTGCAGAGACCAAGCACTGGGACAGATTGTCTAGAGAAGGTGTGGAGGCTCCCTCACTGGAGATGTTCCAGAACAGTCTGGACACAATCCTGTGCCATGTGCTCTGGGATGACCCTGCTTGACCAGGGGGGTGGGACCAGACAGCCCATGATGATCCCTTGCAACCTGACCCATTCTGTGGTTCTGTGGTTTCCAGGGATGCTGCAAGTTCAGCTGTTCTCTGGAGATGGCCCCTGCTAGCAGAGCTGGGACAGGAGTTGGAACAGGGCACTGCACTGACTGGGTCTGATTGAGACAATGGCCACTTTGCTGCAACATTCGTCTTCGTGAGACCAGAACAGTGATACCCCACGTGTTCCCCAAGGGTGCTGAGAGACTCACCACAGACACTGACAGGTGAGTTGTGGAGAATCTTGCTCAGCAAGATGAGAAACTATTCCCATCTGTCCCTTCCCCTCCCAGTAAAATAACCACTGTCCAGTACACCTGGATGAGCAGTGGAGTTACAGCCCAGCTCTTCCTGACACCTAACACAGAGTCTGTTCCTCTAAGGCTGGTCAGAAACTAGGTGGCAAAGCAGTAGTGTGATTTTATCTTTTGCAATGATTTACCATTGTTTAAATATTATTCCTGATATCCTGTTATATGCTCTCTCCAGAGAGCTTCATGGCTTGTCTAAGGCCCATTTAATTCAGTGGCTTTGTGTCGGCTTCACTGAGTGCTGGATCCTGCTTGGGCTGTGAATGTGTCCTTTAATAGCTACAGCTGTAAAAACATATTAGCTGCTTCTCTGTAGGCCTGTTTTTTCCCATAAAAAATAAAAAGAAAAAAGAAAAAAGTGTATTTCAGGAGGAATGGAATTTCAGATCAAAGGAAATAATTTTCCATTTCAAGTTGAATTTGAGAAATAGTTATGACCTAATTAAAAAAAAAAAAGAAGAGGGAATGTTGCAATTTTGACATGTCCAAGCCATCTTGTTATTTTTTGTGGAGTAGACTTTGGTCCATGATGGCTCAAGAGACAAAGTACAATTCCAGAGCATGGCACACTTGGTATATTACAAGCCTTGTCTGCTTATTTAGGAATAAAAGTTATAACCAGAATCTGGTCGGTCCCTGCCAGGTGCAGCTTCTGGTCCAGAGGGTTGTGCTCTCGTGTCCTGGCAGAGCTGTGGCACTCAGCAGAAAGAAACACCTGAACATCCATTTTAATGGGAGAAAAAAAATTTAAAAAGGGCTTTATAAGTCAGTAACGAAGACACTCACTTGTTGGTCCAAGTGCTGGAGAGCTCAAACATCAGCTGGTACCCTGTAGGATACTGCGTGTGGTGCCCATGGGGTTTGAATCAGAAGAGAAGTCAGACAAGTGGCTTTCTGCAGTGTGGATGATCACACCGAGGTGGAGAGACAAGAACAGCTTTTCCTCAATAGTCTTATGAGCAGCATCTAAACTTACATCTAACACCTGTGATCCAGTATTTTGTTTCTAAGCTCCTCCATTCTTATTTAAAACACCCTCAAAGAATCTTTTGTTCTCTAAAAAAAACCACTAGGTCTTTTTTCTTCAATTTTTGAGCTCTACCACTGCACCAAAAAAATGACGTTTATTTCAAGCCAAGTCCCACATTTTCTCGCTAAGAGGTGTGCGCTGCACTTCAATACCAAGCTGTCAAATTCCATGGGACCCAGCTACCCTCTCCTTACCTCCTATTGATTTTGAAACTGGGAACTGCTGTATGAAACTGATAGGCTGACTGGGTGTTATCTTGCATCTTGAGGCAATCCAAGGGTAAAACGATCTAATGTGACAATATGTGAGAACTCAGCATTCAGGGTATTACCATTCCTGACGAACTGACAGTGTCACGAAACTGGCCTCGTGTCCAGCCGAGGAGAAGGCTGACGCGGTATCTCAATACACACACAACTACCTAATCTGTAGCTTGAAGTAGACCTAATGCTCATAAAGATTTCAGAAAGGAAAAAACAAGGCAGTGTCTGTGAAAAAGGATAGATAATAGCTGATTGAACCAGGTTTCAGTGGGGGAGAAAGAGGGCTAGCTGGGGGATGAAAAGAGGCTCTAACATTTTCTTGAGCTGGAGTCCTTTTGGTCTTAAGCATGTCTTGAGATTTTGGGTTGCTTTCTTAATCTTAAAATGATTTGAAAAACCCCCTCAAACCTTTTGTAGAAGCAGGTTGCCCCAGTCTGTACCCTACTTCCCACACCTGGACACAGGACAAAGATGTTACAGCTTTCAGGAAACAGCACATTTGTCAGCATGCAGTCCCCAGCTGAACAAAGGGCTGGATTCATGGATGCAGCATCAGCCATGGAAATGTTCCACCCCTGCCCCTCCCTGGACTCTTAATCTGCTGAAACAAAAAATGAATTGTCATTGGATTTTGTAGCCTTTGAGGTTCCTCAGCAGATCAATACATCTTGGACGTGATCTAAGAATCACAGAAGCCTAAGCATCGCAGAATATTCTGAGATGGAAGAGACAGGATCGGAAGTCCAACTCTTAAGTGGGATTGAACCCACAATGGCCCCTAATTTGAATGAAACTGCACAAGAATTGGAAGAATTCAAGCTTAGAATATGAGCGACTTTTTTGGGTTTTGTTTCTAATAAAAAGAAGCTGCTACCAAAGAGGAGATGAGAGGCAGTCTCTGCAGCAAGCAAAAGCAAGTGCGCAGTGAATCACAGTCAGATCTGACTTTGCTCCCACACAGCAGCACCACTTCAAAATTTCCCTCACCCTGGAGGAGCAGGGTACCCTTTTGACAGGGACTTGGTGTTCGTTAATGGTGTTTGCTCTGCCTGACATGACGTTTAAAAGCTCCAGAGCTGTGCCACATTTACTCAACATTGTCATATTCAGCAAAACATTTAAGCAGTTATTCAGCTTGAAGCACCTAAGTAGTCCCACTGTCAACAACAGGACTTCTCAAATGCTTAAATTTATGCATGTGTTGAAGTGCCTTGTTAAATCAGGGCTTCAAACCCTAATAGCCTGCTGAACCAGAGTGATCATTCCAGTCTTCACCCCCAGAGCCTTAGAAACACCCCTGGCACGCAATGTACAAAACTAATTTTAGTTAATTGGATAAAATGGTGTATGTACACTCTGCGACCGCTGAGAGTTTTGAAAACTAATTGTGCTGGTGTCACCCTGCATGCCTGTTTTTGTGATTAGTCACATCCACCTATAGGAAACATGGCACTGTCATCAGATGCGCTCTGTGATCTGTCCTGGAGGCTGGCACATCTCCAGCTCCGGGGGGGTTTCCTCCACAGTTGTCACACAGTGTGGTGTAGCTACCTGTGATAACTGCGGAGCAGACAGGACATCTTTTGTGAAGCCTTTTTCAACGTGTTTCACTACATACCCCTTTCAAAGAGTAATGATTTCCGCCGGGCAGGAATACTGTCAGCCTGGCATCAGATAAGTTCTGAGGCAGAGAGCCGTACCCTGCACTGCCTATTTTATCCAATAAAGACTTTTCCATCTCTTGTGTACTGCTTATAATTATCCTTCGTAAATTGACTTGCCAAAACATTTGGATGGACAGAGAAAAGTGAGATGCTGACGTATCTGCAGACTCCTTTCATCTGGCATAAACACCCATTGTCAACACAGGGTAAGCAGAGGGGAAAACGTTGTGGTGATTACAAACTGAATTTCCGTTTACCGTCCTCCTGCCCTTCTGGCGCCGTGGCAAGAAGTAATGCTCTGGTCATTCACATGCTGACACAAGACAGCATTTTGAGGCTGGAGATGAAATAAAGTTTGAGATCAACCTTTTTTTTTTATTGGAGGGGGGAGAAAAGGCTCCACCCACCTAAGTGAAAACTTTAAATGAAAACAGAGCTGTGAACAGCACAGGTGGCATCATGCATCATCATCTGTTTCCTCAAGTGTGAGAACAGCTTTACAAAGGTGTTTATTCTCATTTTCCTTTCTCCTTTCTTTAGATAGTTTTGGTGCCACATGGCTTGGTCCCTACTCTTGATGGAGCCTCCAGTGCCTTTCTCTGCAGGCTGCAGCAGCCTCTGAGGATGCTAAATCCACAGACATGCACAGCTGGCAGGGTAAAACTGTTCCCGGGAACAAAGGTGTTCATGTGCATGTCTTGAAACCAAGACTTCTTGTAATCCAGGAAAAATAAACACCATTTCCTACTTGTCCAATAAAAGCACATAAACCCTCACCCTGCTACATGTGCTAGCCATGCTTTGATAATTGTCTCTAAAATTTCATTTAATAATGGCTAAAATTATTCAAAAGTTTCCTTGGCTGCAGAGTTTATGGAAAGTGCTACCTAAATATGATGGAAAAAAAATTAAAATTATACCATCTAACCTCTGGGAGAAATAACACTTGGATTTGTTAATTTTGGACAACATCTAAATTCTTCTACTGGCATGGTTTTAAACTGTATCCCTGTAATGCATCTCCTCATACTTTTACAGCAGCAATAAGAAAATTGGCTAAAAAATGGTAATGCCCCTTTTGGATCACAGTGTATCTTTTGAGACTAATTTGTTTAGTTTAATGAAAAAATAAAGTTAGCATGGCCATGTTCCAGCTCCAGTATCCTGTGTTGGGATAAGAAACTAATCATGGCTGGAGCAGGCAGAGTGTCCACGGCAGGGAAGAGCCAGCAGCTGCAACAGCCCTCACCAACCTGTGACTCTTCCCATTTTCTCCACATTTAGTGTAAAACAAACATGCAGACACGGCAGAGCCCAGTCCTGAGGCCTTCCCATGTGGCTGGAGGGTGCTGGATCACCCTGGCAGGTGTGCGGGCTGGTTCCTGTGAGAGCAGCACATCCACAGGTGGCTGATCACAGAATCATAGAATCACAGAATTGCGAAATCACAGAATCACAGAATCATGCAATCACAGAATCGTAGAATCACAGAGTCATGGAATCACAGAATCACGGAGTCATAGAATCACAGAATAGCCTGGGTTAGGAGGGACCTTAAAGACCATTCATTTCCAACCCCCCTGTCATACAGGCAGGGATGCCATTCACTGTGTCAGGTCCTCAGAGCCCCATCCAACATGACTGATCCCACCTCCTTAACTCTTACCCCAATGGAAAGCCAAAAGCTGAATAAAGACCGTTTAACAGAAGCTTGTAGCCACCAGAAAACAGCTGTAAGCCTAGAATTTGAGGGGTTAAATTACCAGTTGGGTTGGAATTTCTTCAAAACATGACACAGGCGACAGAGAAAGTAGAGGTGTTCAGATGAATGTAAACAAACACTTTTTGTTCCTTAATCATTGCGTACTTACCAGATGTTTGACAGCTGAATTGACCATTTAAAGTCATCACATTTTGTCTGAAGTTGTGGTTTGATTACAGCCTAGGTATAATAGCAATTTTCCAGGGGCCAATTAGATTCAGTATTTCATATAGGTGCTTCATGAAGAGCAATATACCAGTGTATATGGTATACTGATAATTTTGGTTTTCAGAAGGTATTTCTTAGCCTGATGACAGCAGCTTTCAGAGGCAAGAATGGTCTTTGCAGAGACTGCCCCTTGACTTGGGGTGTAGCTAAAATCCTGAGCACTGTACGAATTTAATTACAGCTGTTCAAAGAGAGCGAAAGATTTTATTCAGACTTTACTGAGACACAAAAGGAGGGTGTAATGGAAATTCTCTTATTATCTCAACTGCAGGGGTTGTGACCAAGAGCACACTCATTTGCTGTCTATACAGATGTAATTAAATCATTTCAGTTTTCAGTGTTTGAGCCTTATCTCAAGTTGGGATAAAAATTTGCAGTGAAAGAGATGAGCAAGAGAGTTTACTTTCTTTCGGAGAATTCCAGGGCAAAGCAGAACACAAGGCACTGCCAGCAAGGATCCAGCCATGCCTTAGACCCACAGCAGCACTACCTAGAGGGCTGTAGTGTCCCACCAGATGCACCTGCTGGCTAATAAAGAAGAAGCACAATCCCATACATGACCAAAACTTGAGAAAAGAGTGTGTGTAAAAGCTCAATTTTCCCAGGGAACATTGAAATCTTTCTTGCTCAGTGCCCCAAAGAACTTAAGCTCGTTTAAATTGGAAAAAGACATCCCAAAATGGTAGAAAATCACTGAAGTAGTTAGTGAAATAAAGAAAAAATGAAGGTAAACCTCAGAGCAGGGCTTTGCCATTACTGGATGCTTTGCTTAAGTCCTGTATGTGTTTGCAGACTCATTGCAGCTGTTCCCTGCTGTGCTCCAGGCCAAAAATGCAGCCAGTCTGCTGGGGAATGAGGTGAGGTTTTGGGCAGGACAGCAGTGAGTTTGAGAGGTTTTAGCAGCAGTTTGAGAAGTGGCTGTCTTCTGATTCAGCAGCACCTGGTCCAGCAGGCTCTGTGCATCCCAAAGAGCGGTGACCTGCCCGAGGCTGGATGTCAGAACAGACAAGTGCAGGCTCCTGGCCCCACTGCAATGAACCAGTAATCCAGCTTCCGCCCCACCAGTGGGCTCAGCTTTGGGTGTGAGTACAGCTGCTTTCCCAGCCTGTGAACCTTGGACACCTCCACCTTCCCAGTCTCACACAGTGTCAGGGTGCTGCAGCTCTGGTCCTTGGTGGATGTTCAAAGCCTGGGGACAGAAAATGCTGTAGTTGCTGCCACCACCCCCATAAAAGCACCAAACATGATGCCTCAGCATGTGAGAGAACAGAGAGAGCTGGTGATGCAGGTGTTCAGAGCAGAGGAACATCCTTAGGAATATAGAGTTTGGCTAGCAGGGAAACTGGCTCCATGGGCCAAAGGCAAGGGGAAGGATGCGAGGAGTTAGCCTGGGAAAGGATCTGACTCAGAACAGTGACACGTTTTGCTCTGCTTGGGGCTAAGCAGTGTTTGGTAAATAGGTAGGACCCTGCCCTCTCACCCCATCCTGTGCACCTCTGTGGTGTCAGGCACCCCACAATCCTGCACAATCCCGTTGCTTTGCAACAAATACATCAGTAAACTTAGGCAAGGAGAAGAGCACCTAAGCACTGTGGTAGTAACAGAGAGAATAAATGCTCCCAGTATTACTGCATCCTTCAAGCCCCACTCAGGGAGTTCCTCCCTGGGCATTCATGTTTACTGTAAATTGCTAGGGGCTGACTCTTTCCACACGAGGAGAAACACCATATAGACAATCTACTGCATAATGTATAAGATATAGGATACTGCAGGGTTATTAAACATACATATATGAGAATAAAGAAAATATGGCCTCCAGGGTAAAGGTAGCCCTGCCTGTCTCTCTTTACAGCAGCATCTTAGTTGTAATATCTGGCCCCTTTTAGAGCTGGTCATACGTCTGAATTTGAGGTAGTGTTGGCCTGCAGCATTTCAGATCCTGCTGTTCTTGAGCAAAACTCCCAGTCAGCTGCATGGGCTGGACCTTTTGGAGGCTAGGTTGAGAAACACTGGGGAAGAAAGCAAGGATAGCACTCAGCACCTGCTAAAACACCAAACCCTCTCAGCTCTCCAGCCTGGCAGAGCTTAATATCTCATTTGTCAAAGTGACAGTCAATTCCCCATGATAGATCATATGATTATTAATTCTGTCTTCAGGAGATACGCACAATT
Organism: Rhagologus leucostigma; assembly: GCA_013397725.1. Classification (NCBI taxonomy): domain Eukaryota; kingdom Metazoa; phylum Chordata; class Aves; order Passeriformes; genus Rhagologus; species Rhagologus leucostigma. Next base: position 378,168 of record VZTD01004673.1, on the reverse strand, counting down.
TGGAAGTTTTCTGAATCAAGGTAGTAAGATAATGCTTAANCCAATTTCCATTTCATTAAAATTTCAGAGGTAAACAACAAAAAGTTGCAGCAAAAAGATTTCTGTCACTGCAAAATCCCAAAGATTCCTCACTGCGGGTGAGATGATGGTCTGCTGTACAGAGACCAAATACAAACTGACACAGACAGAGACTAATTAAAAAGTGGCGCATCTGTATCCTCTGTAACTAGTTTGGCTTGTAAGTGTTGGACTTTTTACCGCAAATAGTTTAATTTTTCTCTTTGTACAAAAAGCTCCTGGCTCCTCAGAGGTTCAGCTTTCTGGCTGAGATTACCCATCCTTAGAAGATAATTGATTTTAGGGAGTTCTCCAGAGAAATGTCACTCAGAAGACTCTCTCTTGGTTAACTATTCTCAGCTGAGCCAAAAAAGCATGACACTTCTCACTCTTACGAAAGTGGTCTAATGACCTGTTTCCAATCTGGTTTCTGAAGGCTGCGTGAACTTTGGTAGAAGCTTTGGCACGAAGGCACAGGAAGAGTCATCTGCTGCAGTTTGGGAGGGGGTGGTGAGAATTCAGAGATATGTGATAGGAAGAAATCCCCTGCCATGCATGTTCTCTGAGGCTCAATTTCTGCCCTTTCTATGGCAAAACCAGTAAAAAGAGACTGGGGGACGGGAAGAACCTCCTGTGTGAACTTGCATGCAGCCGCTTTCACATGAACGCTGGCAAGGCTTGTGTTCTCCACCAACGCTCGGGCAGACGCAGTGGTATCACTGGTGCAAATGTTGATGAAAAACAACTATAGGCAAATCTTTAGGTTTTCTCCGAATGAGTGTTCACAAATAATACTTTGGAGAGCTCTTGGCTGGAACAAAATCTATCTAGTCAGAGTTTCCAGCACAGCTAATGACACTAGACTAAAACAGCTGATGAGTTGGAAAAAACACACCCTACGTACAGGGACCTTCCGTGACCCTCCCAGTGATAACATCGCAGAAATAACCAAACACGTAAACCTGTTAACTCCCATACTGGGAATTGGCTCTCCTTGAGTTCTTCCTTAAAAGCATGGGGTAGGCTATTGCTGTGAACTGGGCAGCACTGATGCATTAATTGATCAGACAAGGACCTACGCACTCGATACGGCCCTGCAGGTTTCTGTTTGTGCACCCTTTCCTGGGTTTCAGCAGCATCTTCATTTTAGGCACATTTCAGCATAATTGCTATATTTGCTTAAACCTGTGCAACAAAAGCTGTTTCTAGCCCATCTGCTCTGCTCTGGCAGCCTCTGCCATGTAAAATGGACACTCATCCAAGGTGTTGGAAACAGGAGGGATCCGCCGGTCACACCTGCAACCGAGGACAGAGGGGCAGAGGCACTGGGGAATTGGTATCACCAGACTTTAAGAGGCACACGATTCAGAGCCAAGGTTTTACACTCCTCACACATGCATATGTATTTTACCTCATTATTGGCTTCAGCTGCACTTATTGTTACCAATTTGTGTCCTGATGCTACTTTTCCAGGCAGCCTCAGTGGGAGACACTTGTGTGCAGAGCAATATTTGCATTTCTGCAGGTCTTTATGGACATACATATTGCTAATACGCACATAAACAGGATGCCATTCATATTTAAACAGTGCTTTTGGAGTCGAATGGCATCACAGCTGAGGGAATGGAAACGTTCTGATTTGTATCACTTATCTCAGTGGAGGCTGCTTCCTTCACGCATTCTGACTTCTGTGGAGTCTCTGCAGTAAGGAAGCTATATTCACATAGGATGAGACACGAGGTATTTAATAACCCCCCCTTCCTCCCCCAAAAGCCTAATAAGCTTGCTTTGCCCACTGATCTTTACAGTCCCTCGCCCCTCTGTTTTCTCCAGACTACTGTGCTTCCTTTCTACTTCAGCTCTTTTCTTCATTTGCATTTGCATATATTCAAGGCCCTAAAGAAAAACAGCTCTGCATTAAAAGGCTATTACAGAAATATATGCTATTTAAGTAACAATAGACCATGTTTTCTGTTGGGAGGGGAAAAAAAACCCAACAGAATATTTTAGTTCCAAACAAGATTTAAAAGGATACCACATGATGTTCAGCACACTTTGGCTCACAGAACTTGTCCTGCAGTTTGTTGCAGCTTCTGCTTTAGTCAGTTTATCATTTTTGCAGAAATAGGACTGTAACAAGACTCCGTGTGTGTGTTCAGACGTGCCACCTCCCTCTTCACCTGAGGCTTTCCCAGGCACAGAGCACCCGATGCTTCACAGCACTGCACCCTCCTGTGCAGTTTGCTGAGGGGCTGTAAAGCAGCACCGCTTGCACTGGGCAGCATTTCACCCTGCCTTTAGCCTGCCATAGGGACCCCAGCTCAGCAGGGTTCAGCCAGACATCAGTTCCAACAGCTTTTCATCCCTACAAGTCACAGCTGTGTCAGGTGGGATGTTTCTCCACTGCCTTTACAAGATCAAATCCCTGAAGGGTATGCATTTACAAAAACATACAGTAAAAAATTTTCAGTGACCCAAGTAACCCCTCCAATCTTGTGGGTGCTTATGTGTGTGCCTGGGGATCTGTCTTATCCCCGCTGATGGGTTTAATGGCCAGGACTGAGGCAGTCCTTGACCCATCTGTCTGCAATGGCCTTTGCCTGGCAGTCACCATCACTCAGGAGGACTCAGTGAGTGGGCTGGTTGTCCTTTCCAAAGCTTTCCCAAGACACAGCCCTGCAATTGGATTAAACTGACCTAAATCCACATTCCCTTCCCAAAGGGATGGCCCTGTCTTCCTCCACTCCAGCTGTGATTTCCCAGTGCCTCCCTCACCTCTGCTGCTGAACCTACAGCCCACAGGGAGCGGAAGCTGGATGCTGATGGAGCTGAAAGCAAAAGGAGAAAAAGATCTTTTTTCACCAGGTCAGCAAGGCACCCTGTCCCACCCTGTGGGTGGCAGGAGCTCATGGCTGGGAGAAGTGGGCACTCTCATTAGTCCATTAGTCACTGGTCCAGCTGAACTGACAACAAAGTCATATTTGAGGTTACAGCTTGAGCACTGATTTAAACTGCGGTTAATTTTTGGGTTGCCTTAGCACCCTGGGGCTGGCAGTGCCGTAGCGAATTGCCAGGGCCTTTTCTAAGGGAACAAGATGCTTCACTGGAGAGAGAGAAGGGCTGAGGATGGCAGCAGTATCCGCACCTGCTGCAAATCCATCTTCTTGCCTCTTTCTTAGGTGGGGGGCCATTTTTAATGGGATCAACTCAACGACCTGAGATGTCGAAGTGCAGCTTCACAAACAGTTGCATCAGTGCAAACTGTGGTAGGACACTGTGAGGGCATGGGGACAGGGGAGTCCCTTGGGGCAGCCTCACCGAGGAGCCACAGCACCACGAGGGCCACCGGCGACAACACAGGAGCTCTGAAGTGGTTCAGGAGGGAAGAGGATTCCCTCTCATCTGGGTGTACAAAAGTGTGGTGTTACCCATTCCCTTCAGGATTCCAGCTGGCTTTCTGGCAGGAGCCTTTCCTGTGCCTAGGCTCTGTGAAGGACTGAGGATACACGAAAAATCCTCACACTTTCCCCAGCGTACATTTTCTTGCCAGTAAGTTAAGAGGTGTCTCCCTCATAGGTGTGAAAACAAGAGGCAAAGGACAATAAACTATTGCTTCCATCCCTGTGTTTCAGAAGGCAGTAGACAAATCAAACAGTTTTTGAATGCAGGGCAAAAGCTCCTCCAAAAACAAGTGTGCGGGATCGTGACTCTTTGGTGTTATTTTCATGAGGGAACAGAGAGGATCAAAAGAAGAAACTCTAAAACCCCAGTGGCATATTTACTAATTTTGTGTGTGAAATAGTAGAAACACCTAATTTCTCCATCTTTATCCAAGGATTTCCATAGCCTGTTTTTAACAGATATCCAGGGCAGATTAGTGAGTAGCCACACTTCCTCATTCCACCAGGAAGCTCATTCAGACTGAAACTTGGACTATTGGTTTTTAATTTTAACGCAGTTTTTCATTTTGATAGTTCTTGCACCTGACATGGAATTACCAGGCCGCAAATTGAATACAATAAAATTGCTAATCAGCCCATTAGAATATGTTGATGGTATAACATCTATTAGCTGTTGAATAATGTATTCCTCTAATGTATTTTGAATTAAGTCTGCATAATAACAAAATTAATTCAGATAAGTGTGCCTACCCATAAACACAGAGTGCACATGCACACACAGCCTCCTTTTGGAAATCTGTACAACTTTTTAACACAGCGACAATCCCACACAAATACCAGGGAAAGAAAGTGTGTCTTCAATTACTGAAACAAGCAATTAAATACAAAGAAATTATCCATGAAGTAAGACAGGCTACAGCAGTTTTCTCTGATCAGGTGTCTTTCATGGGAACACAAAAACTATTACAGGCTCCAAACTCACATCACAGTGAATTTCTCTGACTTCAATTGCTTCTTATCCCAGAAATACCTCCCACCTTTTACTTCCTCAACAGTTAAACCAAACTATTCTCCTGCACTGTCATTTTCTTACCCTATTTTCTCACCCTATTTTCTCCTGCTTTTTCCAAGCTCTTGCCTGACAGTTTCTTAGGTTCTTAATTCTGATGTGCACAGGCTACAGATTTTTTCAGCACCCAAAAAAGAGCCCTTAGACAGTTTCTTTTAAGGACTCATTTAATTTCTTTACCCTAGTGCAAGTCTTCCCTTGCTCTACTATTGCAAAGACCCAAAATGTAAACTTTTTTTGCTTGGCTTCCCCTCCCTGGGGACAGATAATTTCCTACACTGGCAATTTCCCTTGTCAGCATCCTCTAGTGCTACATCCTGAGTGGCTGAAAGCTGCCAAGCCTTTGTCTGAAGCTTAAAATAGAAAGTAGCAGTGAATCCAAAATGTCTCTTATTTGTCTAATAAAAGTTCCTAGTCATTATAAAATGAGAATTGTTGAAGTTGTTATGGGGATATTTCTCCCTACCCACAAACACGTGTTCTTCATATTCAGCAGAATCAATCTTTATGGTAATCTTCTAAAAGAAATATAGTGGTCATATTGCAAAGCCCTGTGATTTGGATGAGTTGGTTTTCTTATAGGAATCTTAGGATTTCAAATAGGTCAAAGTCCAGACTTATCCAATAATGTGCAATGAAAACATAACATTATATAAACTTTCTTATAAAATGGTACAGCCTGCTATGAGAGGAACTGTGGTCAGAATCTTACTGGCAGTTTGATATTCTTACAGGGGAAAGGAGAGTCCGGGAGGATTTGCAACCTTGATCATTTGAGAAAACTGTCTCTGGGCATCTTTATATCCTTCTGCATCTAAATATTTCCAGGGATCAGGTTCCCAGTGCACCTACATCTCCCACAAACCTGCATCTGTGTCACTTAGGGGGTGGGTTTCAGACTAAGCTACTTGCAAGAAACATTAGGACTCCACAATACTCAGATAAGAAAAGGAACAATACAGCTGAAATGGGCAAAGATGATTCAGTTCAGTCTGAGGAGAGTTGCTTTGTATTCCCAGTCAGTTTAACAATCCTTTCATCTTTCAAGGAAATTATAACTATGATACATTGGGACAAAGTTAGCAACTTCTCTTTTTATCTAAGTCCTATTATTGGTCCTTGTCACGGCCATTCAAGGGCCTCCTGGGAACCAAAATGGACAATTGCATCCTCCTCTCTCTGCCAGCGAGAGGCTGGGTATCATTAACAATGCTTAAATTAACAGCGAATTTTGGAGGGAGTAAATGTTCCCCTGCAGGAAACCACGGATGAAGAGACAGGATATACATTTCAGTTCAAAGCCCTGCCTATGACTGCAGGTCTGTGACATTTTCCTGTTCAAAATTAGACATTCATAAGTTCACTGCAGCAAGGTGCACATTATTGTTTTGGTCTATGGAATCAATAGGTCCGAGGGAGGGGGTGGAAGGTGGCTTTTTGAAAAAGGGAGTGTTTTTCACAATGGAAAGAAATCGATAATGTGTAATAAGTGGCTGTAGGTGGTTCCCTGCCCTTGCTCCTTTTTGTGCAATGTAGGTCTCAGGGCTCTGAAAGGAACTAGAACACAGGGTGAGGTCTTTATCAAACTTTGTATTACTGTGGATAACAGCATCCAAATTTTGCCATATTATGTGAGCAGAGGAGATGTAGAAGCGAAATAGCTTGAGCTTAATCTAGGTGAGGTCAAAGTGGGGCTGGCAAGCAGAGGGGAAGCCTGGCTTGTGGCGAAATGCAGCCCACCAAACCTTTGTGTGCAGGCAGACAGAGGGGTTTCATATCTTGGCTGAGAGCCAGCAGATCTTGGAGGCTGCAGGGATTCTGCCTGGCAGCAGCAGACAAGAGGTTACCCTAAGATGAGTGTCCTGGAAGCCCAGGTATGGAGCAATGTTCTGACTCAAGCTGAATGCAGCCTGGAACCCTGGAGTTACCAGAGCTCAGAGCATCCTGTAGCAGTGCATTCCTGCTCCTCCCTCATCCTGGGTACATTTCACCTGGCAGTGAGAAACCATGGCAGGGCTTGCCTCAGGGGTGCCACTCCAATGAGGCTTAAAGGACTCAGAGTTTTCACACGGGATGGAAAGAACGGGAAGCAAACAGCCTGACACTCCTTTCTCAGGGAACTGGGGTGTTCAGTCATCCAGGGGCTGCATATCTTGTGGTCAGGGCTTTTCCTGCAAGATGCAGCACATCAGACCCAGGTAGCGCTCACCCTCAGGCTAAATTCTGATCCAGAAAATACACAAAATTTCTGAATTTGTGCTGTTGTCGCTGAACCAGACAGACACAGAAGTACTTACTGCACTGCAAATGACTTTTGTCACTGCCAGGCTCCATCTGCTAAAGAAACAAAGCTCTGGAAGCACTGGTCTTGGGGCAAATGACAGGGTTATCCCTGCACCTGTCAGAGAGGCTGTACGTCCAGCCTGGGGTAGGATGGTGGCCTGAGAAACAACCCACCACTTCTTTGAGGCTGAAGGAAGCAGCAGCAGCATTTCATACCTTGTCTCTCTTAAGGCTGGTCAAAGCTGCTGTATTCTCCCGTTCTAAGGTGGGCCACACTGGTTTTGTGCACAGCTTTGTGATTTGGAGACTGTAACTGCAGCACAGTCTGCCTGGTCTCGAGATCATGAACTGGGATAAAGAGAGAATTAGCTAATCTACTCCACTGTCTGTCCATTGCAGCTTCCTTCCTTCTTAAGTCACAGAATCACAGAATGATTTGGGTTGCAAGGGAGCTTAAAGATCGTCCGGTTCCAACCCCCTGCCAAGGGAAAGGACACCTTCCAACAGGTCAAGTTGCTCAGAGCCCTATCCAACCTAGCCCTGAACACACCCAGGGATGGGGCATCCACAACTTCCATGGCCAGCCTGTTCCAGTGCCTCACCTCCCTCACAGTCAAGCATTTCTTCTTAATGCCTTCTCTAAGCCTACCCTCCCTCAGTATTACCAATACTGGTGGAACCCCGGCAAACTATGTCAGGTCCTCGTTTAAGTAACTCCCAATGAACACTTTGAGCATGTACCTGGATAAAACTGCTTGCCAGGCTTCAGAACCTGGAATGGCAATGATCCATCCAGTCTGTGACCACCTGAGCACCAACAAACCCCTTCCTACCCAGCCCCACTCATCTGCCCCCTCGGTGGCACCAGCAGGAGGCAACTTCTGGTAAAACAGTGCTTTTCTAGTTCCTCTTTGTTATCCTTCACTAGAACATCTTGCCCCACTCAAGATTCACCTCTTTCCAGTGGTATTTACATACTTTGGAATCCTGTTGTAAGTTATTTTGTTACCTTCCTAGCTGTTGCTTTGTTGAAATTTACATTTTTCTCTTGTATACTAGGTCAGTTCCTCCAGTGCCAGCTGAACTCAGCTCAATTTGAGTGACCTTCAGCAGACACCACTGTAATTATGGTCTCCTCCTCCTCCTGACCCTCTTTGCACACATTTTATCACAGATCAACAACTTTTACCCTTCCTTTAGCAGCTGAACAAGCTGATGAGCTCAGAGTGTGAAAACGGTGTACCTCAGTGTACCTCAGTGAAAGGGGGTCTCGGAAGGAATAAGAAGGATGTAGTATATGGCTTTGAACCCTCTATGAAGAAAAAGCTAATTGAAAACCAGTGATTTTCATGCCATCAAAGAAACTCAGTCAGTAACAGGCAAGAAATAATCCTCTTATATAACAGGTCAAATAACAATATGTCATCAGGGTGCTTTTAACTTCATTAAAATTTGTCCCTTGATAAGTGACATTTTAATTATGTGATCAGGTAATAAAATAATACATGCCTGAAAACTTATGGCCAACCCACGCATAATTAATGGTCCTAAATTAACCCTGGATGATAGGGTAGAACCTAATCTTAGATAGAAAATACTCTACTGTACATTTTTCACACGCCTGTTTTGGAGTTCTGAACTGATGGTTCAATTTGGCAAAATAACTGACAGGGTGACATTAATCTAACCCATAAGATAAACAATAAAGGGAACAAATGCTGGAGTGTTTTTTTTCAAGCATTGCTGTGAAATGGAGATGTAGATTATGCAGGACTAGGCATGAGAAGCCTGATTTAAAGACAGTGCTTGAGTACTTTAACTTGTGTATTACATATTTGAATATGCCTGTCTGATAGGAAGGTGACCCTAGATGATCTGAATTTTTACTTAATGACCTACAGAAATAAATAAAAAGATGTAAGAAATGAAACAGATTTGTGCAACAGAATCTGTTAAACTCTTAACACTACTTGCTTTTAGAGCAATTTGTTGGAGCAAAATTCCTGGGGGACCAAAAAAAGAAAAAGAAAAAGAAAAAGAAAAAGAAAAAGAAAAAGAAAAAGAAAAAGAAAAAGAAAAAAGAAAAAGAAAAAGGAAAAGAACTTTGCTGGTCAGACAACTTGGTGCAAATCATAAACTCCAAAGACACAGAGCTCCAGAATTCAACCACTCTACCCTAAACAACACAAGTCTCATCTAACCTATAAACTTCTCCAAAGCATTTATCACTGTGGTATCTGGACCATGCACATAGATTCTGGGATACAGTGGGATATGTCCAGAAGAGTTGATCAATTTCCCATTCATCTGCTGTGCTGCCTTTTGGCTTCACCGTTGCATCTAAAATACTGAAAGTTACTCTGTGATCACAAGCATATAGTTCACAAATGTGGTGTCCCACTGTGACTTTAATGCCAGCATTCAGGTAAGAGTTACTGAGGCTTAGATTTGCTTTTTTTTGCAGCTCCTCAAACATTTCCCAGGAGAAGAACCTCTGGTCACACTGATCCTTTCATGTCCTGCTGCTCCTAAGCATCAAATTTGGGTATCAGCACCCCCAAGAGTGAAAATGAACTGCGAAGACAAAGGTGTGCTGTTTCAAGGATGTCCATGTGAATCTGGCACTGTTTTTATCCTGGAGAATGGGAAGCTACTGGGGAGCTTTGAGGTTCAGAGGGGAGACATAGAGCAGACAAAGGTGGGACTGGTTTAGCCAGTCCTGTTTTTTTTTCTATTTTCTGCCTAAAGGGAGTATAAAAATCCCCATACCACCCAGGAACCAGCAGATCCTGCACATTTCAGTTGCCCCAAACCCTTGTATATCCTCTAGCAGCCTGTCTCTGGGTGAAAGCAGATGTAATGTCCAAATGCTGAAAGATATGGAAGTTACCCCCAAAATGAACTGGTGACCTGCAGATACAGGGAGACAAGCGTAAATTTGTGCATCAGAAAGATGGGTGCCCAAGTGGCACTCTAATGCTCGTGTTTCTTCAAAAATGAAGCAAGCAGTGAGAATCAGAATGGTTCAGAAGTGCAAAGCGTATAATAAAAATTGTCATTTATTAATAGTGCTACTGGGAACTCCCTGGGAACCATATCTGCCAGCAGTGATATCTGCACGTCAATCTAGCTCCCTCTTTTTATTCTGTAGCAAAAAAGCTGCATTATTGCTCTTGCTGCTGTGATGCCCTCCCAAGATGCTCTGATACATCCCTCCTTTTGGGATAAATCCCTTCCCAGGCCATCTATCTTTACACTCCAGCTCCTCCCCAGCCCCTCCCTTACCCACAGCTTCCCACACACAGCCAGAGCCAGAGGCTCCTTAGCACCCTTCCCAAGTCTGCTGTGATAAACCCTGTGTGGAGGGGGATTTTGGAGGTCACTGACTCTTCTGGTGGCCCAGAGTAATCAAGTGATGTGGCTGAGGTTGTGAGAGACTCTGATGGAGCGTGTCAGCATCATCTTGCTGGTGCCAGGCCACCTTGGTGTCCAGCATTCCCTGTGCCTGAGGGTTTTTCCTAGACACTTTCTTCCAGCTGCTCTGATCTAGGTGCTGGTTTTGGAGGCATTTCACCAAGTAAAGTTTCACACTTGTCTCTCTGCAGATATTAACCGGCAATCTGGTGTGATCCCACAGCCCATGGGCAGTGCAGGGGGAAACGAGCTCCCATCAGAGCTGGATGATGTGGAAAAGGAGTGGGCCTCGTGGAAAGCAGGCTCAGGGCATCTCCAGCGCTGGCAGCTCCCAGCACAATGGATGCAAGCAAGGAATGGAAAAGAGTAGGAATCCTGAGTCTGGGCCGATGTGACACGACACCGGAGAACAGTGGTAACTGCAAATACTGCCCAGTGGGGTAGCAGGATCCTGTGGGTGAGGGGCAGAACACAAACGAAAGTGTTTGATCTGGCTTTCTTTCAGAGTGCAGATCTTTGCTAAAACCTGCCTCCTCTCGGGCTGTTTGGCCGGGTGTCCTGCGGGGAGCCAGCACTGTGTCACACACTCTGCACTGGCAGGAGGTGGCCAGGCAGGCAGCACAGTCACCAATTAACAGGAGACAGCAATTATTTAAAGTAATCATTACGTGGATCAGCACAAAACAAAACTCTTGTTAAAATTAACAACATTGTCAGTAAAACTGACGCTGTTTCAAGTTATTCATTATGGCTGATGACCGAATCCAGCCACCAGCACTTGATCTGAGCTGGTGTGGGTTTGCATCTTCTGGAGACAAGGCTTACCTGCTCAAATGCTCTGTGAACACATCGACATAACCAACTGGAATTAAGAATCTGGTTCATTTTGCTCCCATTACAGTTCCAAACCCACATGTTCACATCACACCTCTCCCAGCCATGAAGCCTGGGCAGCCTGTGGTGCAACCCCTCACAAAAGTCAGAGCACCAGCAGCTGGCAGCTCTGTCTGCTCTGTGAGTGCAGCACCCTGGGTGGCACCTCATGACTCCAGCGTTGGTTCCAGCAGGCGAGAAATTGCCATGAGCTGGTCACTGCTGTGATCAGAGGGATGCCTGAGTGCAACTGCAAGATTCAAAGTAAGGACACAAGGAGAATTCATACCAAGAACCCCTCCAGCACACTAAATTGCTAAGGTAGACACCTATTCCTAATAGCTTTTGAACAATTTGATAGGGTATAGAAGGCTTTAAGACTAATCAGTCTCCAAAATGTGTATGCAAAGGGGCAGACAGAGATGCACCAATGTCCCCACTGAAGGAAAGGCTGCAGTATGAATTCACACCTCCTCCAAGCAGAGTGAATCCACACAGGACAGCACCCTCAAAACAAAGCTGCCCTGAGTGGTCAAATCAGCACAGCTTAAGAAATATTTGACCCCTAAAAGAGAGGGTTTCTGCGCCTCAACTGATGTGATACAAACCTGCAATGCATTCTTTCCTGGTCCACTGCAAATCACATTTGCTTGAAAGGCTTTCATACTTTACCTTGCATTTGCAATGGTCTAGAAGTACGTGCACCATCATTTACGACGTCTCTTAAGGGAAAAAACTGTTCCAGTGTGATTTTGAGAGATCAACCCAGTACAACAGCAGATGTGAAACCGGCAAAGAAAACCGCCATTGGATTTTTTTTAACCTTTGTATCTGTCTGTCTATATCCTTCATTTGACCTCCCGCTCTGCCTTCTGTACCCCCTTGAGCTCTCCATTTTTTAATCCTAACAAGGTCACACTTTTGCTTGGTGGCTTCAGATCCAGCACTCTCCCTGCCAACCTCCAGCCAGCTAATTGTTTGACTCCTTAATGTTCCCAAGGTCTCGGGATGTGTCACCTCCCCCCTGACCTCCAGGGCACTTTCAGTCTCTTACAAGTTGAAGCTAGCAGCCATCTCTGTCTAAAACCTCCTCCTCAGCTGTACTGCAGTAGCATCAGAAGGACCCAGGGAGGATCAAGGCCCCATTGTGCTCAGATCTGCATAAACACCCAGTGAGAGACAGCTCCTGCCCTCCCGAGGTTATGGGCTGAAAGGGAAAGCAGGCAGAGGGAAAGTGAGTGGGGGGCATGGAAGTGGAGTATTCACGGTGATGCAAGTCACATCGCCTGTTAGTCTCTCTCTTTGNCCCATTGAAAATCAAATAAGTTATTGGCTTGGTTTTGGGAATGTTGGAAATTACTGTTTGTAAAAGTGATCATCTGTTCTCATCCACCTTGGTGCTGTGCCAGCGCCGCTCCGGGCTGCGCTTCCTGAGGAGGTCCTGTGGCTCTGCGGGAATAACGCAGCACGGAAGCACCAGAAGATGAAGTAAAACCCCTTGGTTGCCCTCTTGCCCCATCAGAGCTGGCTGCAGCCTGGCAGTCAGCCCACCCACGGCAAGCTGAATGCAATGGAGCACGATGTGCCCTGTCAGGCACCAGCCCGGGGCTGCAGAGGAGGGAGGGACCACAGCCCCTCCCTTACCCTCATTACAACCCGAAAGGGAGGGAGCATCCCTCTTAGATCACGGAACACACACCTGCCACGGGAGAAAGAAAGTTTTGACAGCTAGAAAAATTGCCCTGAAGTAGGGTACGATAACACTTCAGTCTAACCGTAAGGAGAATAATTTATTCTCCTTTTTCTCAGGCAGCGGAAGTGTACTAGCATTACAGAACTGCAAGGACAAAGGACAGCCTGTCCTGTCTTGATGCAAAAAAGTCCTACCTTTAAAGTGAGGCTTCAGAACGGTGTGTGAGAGTTTGATTTGCATCCAGAGTGGAAACATGCTTGCCAGCCATCAGGCTGATGTGATTTGAAGCAGCTGAGATATTAAATGCACTAAACCAGAATGTATAATAGCCATGCTGGCAGACCTTTAATTATTGTCATGCTTGTGGGCACTGATATCATTCAAATTAAAAGCTTTCCCCACTACTTGCATTTTTTTAATATGTTGATGTACTCTGCACTGATGGATTGTCCTCTCTTGTCCTTCTCTCACAAAATGCTTGGAACAATTTGCTTCAGTGCAGACATAAAAATTATTGGCACTCTCTTGCCATATTTTTAGAGCTGTTTTTGTTTTGTTTTAAAGCATAGACCCACTAGCTATAAAAACAGTTTGGTGAGTTTGGAGGGGCAGTGTTGATTCCTCAGTCACTGGTTCTCTGTCTCAGAAAGAGCACGAATGCTCATTATTAATAGCAAGACTGAAGCACTGGTACAACCTTCTCTAGAGCAGTGCCTTTGACAGTGCTGGCTGACGACACAGCAAAGTTTCCTTGCTGCTCAGATGTTCTAATTTTCCCCTCTCGGCTGGTCCAGAGACAGATATTTTTGGCTGGCCCTGTGCTCAGATACAGCAGCAGAAAGCTTGAGCAGTTCTGAAGCTGAATCAACTTCTCTGCTCACACCGTCGTCCCTGATTCCAGAAGTTGTCTGGTGCTGGGATAAGGCTGCTCCCTCGCCCAGCGGAATTCTGGAACAAGTGGAACAGTTTTAAGCAGAATGAGCACAGCGCCAGCACAAAATACTTACAAGGAAAGTTGCTCACAGCCTTTCCTGAGATGGAATACCCACAAAAGACAGGCAGATGAATATTCTTGTTTATTCCCCCTGATGATAGGCATAGCGAATCATATCTCCATCACATGGAGGCTCATTTGCAGGAGATGCAGCACTCGTGTCTTCCACACTGCGTCCAAATTACACTGATTTGCCACAGCTGACCCAAAATTACACTGATTTGCCATAGCTGACCCAGAACTCCCTTGAACTTCTGCAGCATTCTGCAGCTCCATTTGCTGTACATGTTAGGCAGCTTGTTTTATCTTTGGGACAGTGGTGGGGCACAGTAAGAAAGGGATGGGGCTCAGACCGGGGCAGTGCTTGCCCCTCCCTCACCTCTCCCTAGCTGTGAGCCTCAGCCTTTCTGCAGACCCCAGAGCAACACCACTGCTTCAAGGGGAAGGTCGTGCCTTGTAGCCTACTTTATCCATTGGAGAGTTGGTCTAACTGCCTGCATGCAGGACCAGGAGCCAGAAAACCCCTGTGTTTATAAAACTGACTGCAGCACTAAATCTTTCACCAGCCTTGAGCAATTCACTTCACCTTTCTGCCTTAGTTTCCCCGTGTGTAAAAGTGAGATAATGTTTACTTTCCTTCCAGAGATATTGCAAGGATTAATCAGTTAACTGAGTTTGTTAGAAAGGTGAAAAGCATTTTACACATGGTAAAATGTGCTGTTTCTTTGGGACAAAAAAACCCCCCTTCTTCTATTTTGCTCGGGTGATTTTAGAAGCTCAAAACCAAAGACAAAACCAAAACTGAGGATATTGGCTAACTCAAAACCAGTAGGATGTGTGACTGTTGAAGAAGGGAGATCGTAAGAGGGAAAGGTTTACAAACACAAGCCCTTTCAACCCTTTGGAAGCCAGATGAGGTGAAAACGAGCAGCACGTAGTGGTCAAATAGGATCTCTTCCTTGGTTGCTGGGTTAAGCCCAGCTGTCTTGACTGGTGGCCACTGAATCCAGTCAATCTGGCAGCAGGTATAACATGGACCTTATTGGTCCCAGTGGAAAATACACTATCCCAGTCGGACTTATAGAAGAATGAACAAATTCAATGCTGCCTCAGGTGGTTTTGAGAGAGACAAAGGTAAGGAAATCTGCTCTTTCCCTGCTCAGGCTAGATCCAGTCTTTTGCACTAAAGGCAAGATCATATAGCTGTTATCCCTGCTTTGCACCAGCATCGTTTTAAATTAAAATAATTCAAAAGTAAATGCCCAGGGCACAAAAGGAGCTCCTGTCACACAGAAGATGAGAATCTGCTCAGGAGATAAGGATGAGCAGCAGCACTTACTCCTGTCAGAAAAAAAAAAGAAAAAAAAAAGACGAGGAAGTAAACGGGAAGCAACAGCTCCCCTAAAGAGCCATTTAAAGAGGTGAACTTAGCAGGGCAAAGCCAGTTAAACCAGTTACCCTTGGAATTGCTGTTCTGCAACTTTTCAAGATTCTGTAGCTGACTGGGCATAAAGGCAGCATTAACAGAGCATCTACAGCAACAACCAGCCAGTCTCTTCTGCGTGTAGCCAAGTCTGGGAGGCATCACTACCCTCAGGCATCGCCCACCTCCCCGCTGCACTGAGGTCTGTCCAGCTGTGCTGAAGCAGTAGCTCTTGTGTGCACTTTCTAACCCACAGCAGGAAAGGTCAGGCACAACTAGGCTGAGTCTCTCTGCCCAAAGTAAAACAGGGGAAGTTTATGAAAGCTGTTTTCCTGCCAGACCTGTCGAGAAGGGATTTAAAGTCTACCAGCAAGGTGCTAAGGAGTACTTGCTCACTGACACTACTGGATCCAAAAGATAGTGTCTGCTTATAGCTGAGTGATGTGAGAGCAAGCAAAGGTGAGGCTGAATTATCAACAGCTGGAAAAAGAGGAAATGCTTCTACTGTTCTCCAGGTAGCTCAGCCCCATGCACGGCTCCCACTCAGTTTGCTCGTGTCTGCCCCACTCGCCTTCTCTCCTCTCCCGTATTTGTTCCCCCTGTGCTGAGATGTGCCTGCACCGAGACTGGCACACACATTTTGGCTCTAAATGTCAGGACCACTCAGTGGTCCTGTATCTTCTCATTCTTATATCAGTGTAAGTCAGGAGTAATCCTAAAGGAGATTCACAAGGGCAAAACCAGTGGAAAATGAGTGGAATCAAAAGGAGGTCCAGTTTATAGGGGCTGAAAGCTGATTTTCTTTTGAATGAAGGCTAATCCAATCAAAAGTAATAAGCTTTCAGATTTCAGGACTTCTAAGAAAGAATATTTTAGATATAAAGAACTGATCCTTCCTGGCTGTCTCAGCGAGTGCAGATGATGAAAGCAGTGGGTGTATTGGCTGGCTCCAGCTGAGGATCTGGCCAAGTGGAATTAACATTGTTCTAAAGAACCCTGCACTGAGTTTACAGGCCAAGAAAAGTCCACATGACAGGTCTTGGTGTAACCTTCCAGGGAAAGTGTGGGCCTGAGATATGCTCCATATTCACAGCTGTGAAGGGCAGACTGGAACTGGCTGTGAGGCACTCACAAGGTGTTCTTTCCATTCCAGAGCAGCCTAACAACCATAAGTCTTTGTGCTCTCCTGTCTCACTGATATTAGTAAACAGTTCTTACTATTGCTTGGCATGACAGAAGGGGTAGAAGTTATGAAAAAAAAGAATATATAGTATTAAGACACTGCTGGAGCCTGAAGTCAATATTGCTGTTAACAGAGTTGCTGCTTCTGTTTGAAGGACCCTGCACCCCTCTTCCTTTATCACATTTGCAATTAGTTTTCTGAACACATCTGCTCCTGACCTTAAAATAAATTCCTCTTCATCCCCAAAGGAAAAGGATTTTGAGAAGAAATTGCTTCCAGAATCACAGTTCCTCTCTCATCCTTCAGTGTCTTTCCCAGCAGCCTCATGCATCCCAGCTTACTCCAGAAAGAATCTGTGCCTTGCAGAGCATCACATTTTGTGGCCGGGATTTTGGAGAAAGCAAAAGTGAATGAAACTTTAAGCACCAAACCCTTATTTAGGCACATGTTGAAGTGCCCTTTTCTCAGCAGTGCATAGAAAGTCGTAGCTCCAGCTGACTTCTTTCCATCCTGCTTCTCTTTTTCATCCCAAATCCCAACGTAGCCGCGGTGTTTTGGTACAATGACAAGTTTATGTGATGAGTATACACTGCCTGTACTGGTAGACTCAGATCTGTATTTCTGGTGATGCTTCTCTGGAAAGGCCGAAGGCCAGAAAAGTGAACATCCCTGGATCTCGTGGCCATTTAACACAAACAGAAAGCCAGAGCTGATTCCAGGTATTTCCCTGGCATTGAATAATTTGCTTTGCTCCCTCCAGAGGCATTTTCTCCAGTCTGTGTGCTAATTACATTCCACTGATTTTCTCAAAAATGGGCTGTAAAGGGACTCATGTTGTGTAAAGGGCTCTTGATGGTGCAGAGAATCATTTTGCCAAGGAACAGCCGGGTTCTGGTTAGTCCCAGTGTGGGTAGTTCAGCTTTTAGTCGTGTTTACTGAGGTTTTTTTCACCCTGGTTTGTTCAGCACCTGTCCTGGTGTCTGGGTGCCCTCCGAGGCTGTAGGAAAATCCCTCCTGCCCCCACAGTGCCCCACTGAGGAAGCCGGAGTTGCTGGAGGCGGTGGGCAGGTTGCAGCCAGAAGGGAGCACCTCAGTATGGGAATGGAAGGAGAGGACTCAGAAAAAAAGGGTGGGAAGATGGAAATTAGGGATTTCAGTGATCTAAAGGAAAGGGAAACTACAAAACACTGATAGTAGAAAACACTGGGCTGCAGAAATTCATCCCTGATGTAACTTTTATTCCAGTCAGTCACCCAAGAGCTGTATTTGGCCCGCCTGGCAGAAATTGTTTGGTTTAGCCAGTAACATTAATTGGAAAAAGTGAGCAGTATTGCTTTAATTGCACAAAAGCGAGGGAGGACAGATCCCATTTCAAATTCCAGAGTAAGGCTTTTTTTTAAGGAAGGGGAGGGGGGATAAATATTAATACCAAGGCTGTGTTGATGAGCTTTAGGGGGGTTGCTAAGCAACACAGCCCTTTGTCTATAGCCCAGACGATGCTCGGGAGGGGACTGTGTAGGAATAAAATTCATATGGCTTCTATAGAACCATCTTTTTGTAGCTTTAAAAAAAATAAACAGAAACCAAAATCTGTCTCCCTCATTTCTTTTTTTTTACTTTTACATGAAAGACTTTCTGCCGAAAATCTGAGGGTCTGAGAGCACGTGTTTGGAGGGTGTTGTGAGCCTGACAGCAAAGTTGGGGCAATGAGCACACGTTTTTAACCCAACAGCAATATCCCCTCAATGTGTCCCTAAATAGCGTGGGGGTTTTAAAACTCTCAAATTCTATGTACTAATTTGCTGCTTATGGCGCACAACCACAACATTTTAGTCCATTGCATTTTCTTTTTTTCAGCTCACCTTAAGGAATTTCATGAATGTATCCCAGTCTAGCACAGAAATAAAATAGCTAATAACACACAATTACATAACTGATAAAATAAACCCACACGTTTCCAGATATTAAAATCATGTATGTGTTGGTCTAAGCCTTGTAGTAAAATTCAGCTCCACAATTCTTCAAATTCCATATGTTCATTTTTATTTTAAACTTAGAGCTCAGGAATACAGGGGGAAGAAACAGCTTTTGATTTGAGACTTGCAGAGGAAAAATTATCTTTTATTAACGTATTCAAAATGCTGACTGCAGAGAAATTTTAAATAATTTATTTTTTAAAAATGAAAGTACTCTTATGTTCTGATATGAAAGAAAATCTAAAGCTTTCCTATTTATACAAGGGAGCAGAGGTGAAAAGTGGTAAACTCCAAGAACTGCCAACAGTCAGGGCCTTTCTTCTGTGATTTGTCCTGGAATTGCCTCCTCAAAACACATACATCACACATTTTTAACACTGAAGCCACATTATTGCAGAAAAATGCAGGGTGGGTTGGAAGAGCCTGCTGTGCCTGCAGAAATGCTGTGCATTTCATTGTTATTCCACAGAGCAAATGCCAGCACAAGACCCTCATGGACAGAGGGTCTGGAGCAGGAAGATGCTCCTACCCAGAGCAATAGCTCTGGGAAAACAACACGGCTCCACTTCCACCTGCACCTCAAGAGGAAATGATGGTCTTGAAAGAAAGGGAGAATGCACCAGTACTTCAAATTGCCTGTCCAGGGAGCCAGGGAGGGAGCCTTGCCAAATGCCCAGAGGGAGCCAGCTACGGATCCCAGCTTCCTTTACTTCCTGGATCCCCAAAACCACAGGCATCTGTGTTGCCTTGCAAGAGACAGGGACAAAGAAACAACTTTGTTTGCCGGCCATTGAGTGCTCCAGCTCCTTCCCTACTTACAGGTCAAGCCCTGGCCCATATCACAGCTCTACACTTGCCCCCAAGGATTCTCCTGTGAGCAAGCAGCTCATGCAGTTTTATTAAGGTAGCACACAGAGAATGTTCTTCCTTTCCAAAACAACAGAGGTTTGTAAGACCCTGGTGCATTTACAAGGGAGAGAAGACTGCAACAGAGTGAGAGGAGCAAAGCTCAAAAGAAAAAGGTAAAGAGAAGTTGTTATTTCTTAGACAGTCACTAAAAAGCATAGTGAAATACAGAAGAAGAAACCATTTCTCTCTTGATGTGGGTTTTGCTGTTTAATCTACATGAGATCCAAAGGCAAACATAAGAAAATTCTTCAGATGATCACTGTTCATGTTGCCAGCACAACATTAAGTTTCACAAAACACAAGGTGAAGCTAAAGTTGAGCATGTGGAAACTGCAGAGGATATTGGTGCTGGCTTTGTTTTAAAAAGGAAGTGTTTTCCTTTATAATAACATAATTTCCTCTGTGTATGGGCTGACTAAGAAAGTGTGATATCAAAAAATGAAAAAAGGTACTACCGGACTCTCATCAGGGTGATGAATAACATGTCCTTGAGCTTGCGGAAAGTTTTGACCACAGAACAGTACTAAATTTCCAGTTTTCTCAGACCCCAGCAGACCTGCTTTGTATGAACACTCTATGTAAAAACGTGGTAACAGGGATGTGTCCTGCAGGGCCTCTTAAAGAATAGTGTGTCTACCTCAGTTCAGGGGATCATGGACTTTTATCAAAGCTGCTGGTTATCTGAGAAAGATTCTCTGAAGATGTATGTCCAGTATCTCTTTCATGAGAATTCAACTTCCTTTCCACATATGTAACTTCTCTGGCTTCACTTTCCTCCTTCCCCAGCTCCCTGATCTGCTGTAGGCTGTGGAAGTATCAGAGAAGTCATAGGAGGCTTTTGAAACCCACAAGAGTGCTTAGGGCTGCTAGAGGAGGGAGACTGAATCATGATGCAGGTAATAATGTGCATGCAGCTTCTGAAAAACAGCATTCCCACAGTCCCTGAGGCCTGCAGCCCCCCTGCAGAAGCAGCACATGGCACTGGACAGGGAACACTTTGGTTTAGGATCTGTGTGCAACACACAGCACCCAACAGAGAGCCAGACCCAGGTTGTCAGAGCCCGGCTTGGAACCTCTGCCAAAAAAGACAGAGAGCCATGCTGTTCTCCTAGATCAGCCCACAAACTGAGTGAAAAAAAGGGAAAAATTTATCTGAAGGTTGTCTGTTCTGACAGGAGAGCAACTGGCCGGGACAGAACAACACCAGGCAACCATTTCCAGTGTGCTGGAAACAACAAAGAACAAATATTTCAAATCCTTTTCAAAAGGAGATAGACATAGTGTCTGCTTTTTGCTCTTACTTAGCAGGTCTTTGTATCACTCAGTCTTCTGTCCCAGCATGGGACTTTGGAGGTGGTTCAGAGCACGTCTGTGAGCACTTTTTCCAGCACCCATCTGTGCTTATCCAGCCTCCCCCGAACTCTTTGACATGCATTCAGACCAAACCAGTCAGTCTCTGGTCTGGGAGTGAGTCAACTCTGCTGCTGAGTACTTTGGAGGTGTGCTGGTGTTTGGCTCAGGGTTGAGGAGGATCTGCAGACACCATGCCTAAGACAAAATACCCAGTCCCTGAGCAAACTCACAGAACTTACCGGGACTCATCCACACAAGGATGGGTACAGCTCCAGCTAGCACCTGTCTCCTTAAAATTATGAAGTATGGGGGGGGAAAAATGGATTTTTGCAATGTGCATGGCTAGTATAAATCAGAGCTCTTCCATAGCAACATCATGGACTTTCATACCACGGTAAGCTATATGCGGAATCTGTGCATGCCAAAATTAGAATACTCACCTATAAAGTTTTGAATTCAGCTTACCTCAGGCAACAGGGACTGCATTTTACAGTGGAGCTCAGGGTGTGTTGTGTCTAACACCTGCAATGCAGAGCTCAAAATTGCGTTAAATAAACGACAGGCGAAGAGCCAAAATACAGTGTTACACCCAACCAAGAGGTAGTGTCCTTCTACCTATGCATGACTTGCTCTACAAACAACTCAGCGTCTTGATTATATTTATTCAGATTATATATATTCCTGCAGCAAAGACACTTGTTCAGAGGGGCACATCACTCCTCATCTTCCTTTTGTGTCAGAGGAGTTCTCTGCTCTCACTTTAAAACTTCTGTGCCCAGCCAACAGCAAAGCAGATGATGTGAGTGGGACTCTTGCTCAGCAACCCCTGTCTAGAACATAACACTCAGCTACCTGCTAAATGACTTCCTTCTAGTTAAGGTGAAGAACTGACCATGTTCTAAAATCCACTCAGGTATAAAGGAACCTGCAAATGGGCTGCTGGGGGTGGAAAAATTAAAGCAAAAAGACCTTGGAGTGAAGGGATGAGACATTTTGTCTGTATCCTCTGGCATCACTTCATGGATGAGGAAATCTTTTTCAGCTCATTTTATCAATGTTAAGAGGGAGAACAAAAGGTTTCTGGATGAAAATATGCCAGATTTTCACAATGAAGGGAAATTTATTACCTTCTGTTCTTGTCTTCACTACACAGAGCAGATGCAGAATATTGTTGATTCCCACTACCCACAATAAGAACACAGGGCATTTCCTGGGGATTAATGAGGAGCTGGGAGAGTTGATGGCCCAAAGCAAACTGGGAGACCATTAACCCAAGCCTGCCATGAATTCGCTGCGAAATGCCCTATGCCTCAACTGTTATTTGCTGCTGTGACCTCTACTCCCTTCCTTCTACGTTATACAGAGGAAAAAACAGATCTTGAGCAGGGACGATGTCAGATGCCGCTCCATCCAGAGATGGATATTTCTCAGCCCGGGGAATTCCCAGCCAGGCCAGGAGCTCAAAATACCCTCCTCCATCTGTAGAATGAGGTTTCCAGGTCATTTTCATGCAGTTTTCTGGTTTTTAGAGCACACAATTCGTGCCAATTCGCAACCTGCACAATTTAAATCAGTGGGCCTATGCAGAACACAAGCCACTGCCTTTTCTACACTCCCTGGTAGATGACAAAGTGGACAAAAAACCTCCCAGTCACTTAAAACCAAAACAACTTTACATGAAATAAAAACTTAAAAAAAAACTTACTTAAATTAAATGTGAAATTAAAACAATTAATATCAAGGCCTACAATTATATAATTTCTTAAAATAACATAGTGTTATTGCTGAAGTTCTAGTCAGGTGTACTCGGTGGGTTTTAGGCAGGTGAACTAGGTGGGTTCCCTGGGACAAGAATTTGCTGAAGTAGAAAATTTGGAAGCAGATTTGGAAGCAGTAGCCTCCTTGCACACACAAAATATTTACTAATTTAATTTTATTCCATCAGTTCTATTTAACAAGTTCATTTCAAGTTGTGAATCCACAGAGAATTTTTTAAAAAAGGACTTTTTTTCCTGACTCCAATCTATTAATAAAAATGAGTACAATAAGTTCTGCAATTTCTTTGCTCTGACTTACTTCAGTGACTGATAACTTAATTATTCATAGTAACAAACCAGTTAGTTGCTTTTAAGCTAAGAAAAGAATGTTGGTTTTTATTTCCTTATGAGATATCACTTAATATATTTTATTTAGGTGACAAAGAGAATATTAAGCTATTTGGGGAATTTTTATCGAATTCTAGTTTTCATTCAATTATAGATTCATAAAAACAAGGAAAAAATCTAGAAATAAATGAACCATGCTTCATTTTCCAATTAAAAATATGACAAAATTAAGAATATGATAAAGTGATCACTAATTTATCAACATAATAATTATTCATTGAGAAATACTTTTGGTTAACAAGAAAAAAGACCTCACCGTGTACTATCTTTTGTTATAAATCATAGAATCTCAGAATCTGGTTTGGGTTGCAAGGGACAGATCATCCAGTTCCAACACCCCCACCATGGACCGGGACACTTTCCACTAGACCAGGTCACTCCCTTGATCCAACACGACCGTGAACACTTCCAGGGATGTGGCATCCTCAGCTTCACCCTGTTCCAGTGCCTCTCCACCCTCACAGTGAAGAATTTCTTCCTATTATCTGATCTAAATCTACAATCTTTCAGTTTAAAGCCATTTCCCCTTGTCCTATCCCTACCTGCCCTTGTAAAAAGCCACTCTCCAGCTTTCTTGTAGGCCCCCTTTAGGTGTTCTAATGGTTACCAACCCATGAAAGCTAACTTTTATTCCAAAAAAATATCTAGCTTAACTTACTACTGCTAAAAGAGATCAAATGTATTATTTAAACCAAGATTTCCTACTTGATGATTTAAATCTTGATTTAAATTAGTTCTCTGTGGGTGTTGGAGTTGGCTTACAGCCTTCAAATAATTGTAGGGAAGAAAGGAAACTCTGCTGAGACAGATGCTATAAATATGTGCTGGTATTTGAGACTGCAGTGACGTCTTTACATTCAGAACCTCTGGGTTATCAGCATTAGAAGATTGGGTGTACCTCTGAACTGCACTAAAATAAGTGACTGAGGCTAAGGAAAGCCACAGCAATTGATACTCGACTATTTTAACACTGACCTAAAATGGTGTGTATAGCTTTTGAATGCTGTTTAACAATCAGTCTGTTGGCCAGTTACCTTCCAAATCCATCTTTCAGTATAGGACAGATCCTGTGATCCCAAAATTTCACGGGCAGCAGATGTAACCTCCAAATCATGGGACAGCACACATTAGAATTGCTGCAGGACAGCAAGAAAAAAAGAAGGGAAGCAGAACAATACACCATAAAAGAAAAGTATGGCCACGGGCACAGGCAGCCAGAGAAATCTGCAAAATGACAGTTCATAAAGCATATCTATAAAGACTGAAAACTGTCACTGGTGAAGTAAGGTAGGGTAATCTGTGCCTCTCCATTTTCTTCAGTTCCTAGGGACCTGACACCAAATAACAGTATTTTGTTCTCTCCTGGCTTTGTTAGCAGCCTCCAAATCCAGCAGACAGACAGCAACATGCCTACAGCTGGTGTAATGCTCAGAAATAACTTCTCATTTACCCGGGTGCTTTGAGTGCTCAGCCTGAATGCTCGGTGTGGTTGGGGCCACATCCCACGCCTGTATCTGCCTGGCTTTTAAAAGCACCGTGTCTTATGGTGGTTCCCAAACAAATCTTCATCAGTGGTCTAAGAAAGCCAAACATTGGCTTTTCTATCCAGAACGGGCACTTTCAAATCCAATTCAAGAATAGCTGGTATCCATTTAACTTAGGCCAGCGATCACTTAGATTGAAAAATGTATTACTACAGATTTTTTAAAAACTTTTAAAGGGTTCATCTGCACCTGGTTTCAACTGGTGTAAGATCATCTGTGATTTCCCAGTGGCATGGATTTAAAAGGGATACAACACCAATACTACCCAGTGGGGTGTTTAATCTCAGTCTGGTGATGGTGAAAGTCTTCACCACTGTGCAATTTTTCTCCTCGATTTCTACTTTCTCCAGTTACTGTAAGAGACCTGCTTTTACACTGAAACTTTGAGAACTATGGTAGAGACGTGATAAGGGGTTTTTTATGTTCCTCTTTTTTTTCAGTGTATAAAGAACTGGAATAATAGATAAACAGCTTAATCCAAAAAAAGAGCAATCTTTCTTTTTAAAGATTTTGCAGACATTTATCAGTCCTGCAAAACCATTCCTGAGGTAACTAAATGTTACCCATTTTACAAACGGGCGTGCTGTAATAGAGGAAGAGACTCGGCCCCACAGTTGCTGGTGATAGATGACCTATAAAACACTTCAGTTTTGACACACAGGTATTACTATAACCATTAGACAAGGCTACTGTCTTAGGAATGCAGAGGTACATTCACAGAGGGTTTTGAAATTACAGCACTCATTTGACATCGTAACTGAAGTCAAAGGGATTTCTTTAAGGTCAGTAAACCCCAGAGCAACTCAGAGGCTGGCCCGTACTTACTGCTCTGGAGCTCCTCAGAAAGGCAGATGGGCTGTGCATGAGGAACGGATCTTCTCACTTTTCAGGTTTGCAGGAGGACTCAGTGGAATGGCCAAGCACGTTCCTATTTGATGGGATCCATTTGGCTGGAAAAGATTTCTCTTTCTGAAAGGTTTCTCTCAATAGCAATCTGCCTTGGCTGTGAGGGTCTGGTGGAGGCTCTCTAGGGAGCTTATCTGTGCTGCTTCTTGACTGCTGCACAGTGATGCAGACTTCCCAAACCTCAGAGAAACCTGCTGGGCGAAAGTCCTTTACCAGACACTCGGAGCCCAGCTGGCTGTGCTAACCCTCTGGGCCAGCTCTACAGCTTATCCCTTATTAAATTCCAATCCTTCATCACTTGTGATAAAATAGAAGCCAGAGGGTGGATGCACAATGAGTGTTTTCGAGAGCCCTGCTTGTGTGATAGTTTACTTTGTGGCGGCTTAAATACAAACCAGAATGAATGTTTAAATCAAAGCACAAACTTCTTTGGCCTCAGGGTAAGAAAAACATTTTCACATTTTAAACATTGCTGGCCTCAAGGTACAAAAGCAAATATTTACTAAACTTCCAGACCTCAGAGTTGGCTTTTCTAAGGCAAGTCCTTGTTGCTGCTTCTCTGGGAGGCTTTTCTCTTTCTCTGCTTCCCACCCTTTGGGAAGAACACAGGCAAGGACTAGGAGCACAGCCTCTTTCTCCAGATCCCACTGCTCCAAAGATCATCTTGTCGCCACAGCTGTTGGCCAACACTGAGAAGCCAAAGGAAAGCAAGATGAGAGAAGTACCACTCTGCAGATGGTTTGTGCTGTTCTCAGGCACTTAGTTCACTACACTGACTTCAAGGAAACTCTGATCTCATCACACCTACTGTGGGATTGAGAAGCCCACTGATACTGTGTGTATGCCACCCTCTTACTTGGTGACAGGTAATGTGTCCTGCAAGGTGTCAAGAATGTAAAAATGTGATCAAAGACCACCACCACATCCTCTCTTAGCTCCGAGGTCCGTTCAAGACGTGGGATGGGATTAGGCGTGACACAGTTGTTGTCATTTATTTCTTTATTGTCAACTTATTCAAATTCAAGCTCAAGTTAACCTCCCTTCATCCGCCTACCTATGGTACAAACAACCTGCTGGAAAGAATAGGAACCCATCGCCACAGTTTGATGACCATTTCCTCCAGCCTCAGTGCCAGTGCAGGCAGCTCCCTCACCGTGCTGCTCTCTCCCACACCAGGCTGTGTCTTGACTGTGCCAGAAGAGCTGCTCATGGGGTTATGCTGTGAACGAGACGGAAGAACTGGTTTGGGTTAAAAATAAGCAACGCAACAAAACAAAGCAAAACAAAAATAGTAATTTTTAACCAAGAATGCTTCCCTGACCCAGCCAGGCCACCACACATCACACTGCCACAGGCTGGCCAGGTTGCACCTTCCCCACGGTAATGTGAGATGTGATGTTGATTTTTCACTGCACCAGAATCCAAGGCACTGCAAGGATGTCCAGGCTGTCCTGCCCAGAGCCAAGGGGTGAACAGAAAACTTCAGCTTCTGATACTCAACACATGTCCCGTGGCATCCCACAGCTTGGCAGGCACACTGAGATCAATGTCACAGAGAACTAAGTGGCAACAGGTCCTCTTCCTTCACCAAGGGCAAACCAAGAATTTCAGACCAGGAATATCCAAACTTTTTAAGAGGACTTTTTGAAATTAGAGACTTCAAGTTGGAATTTTTTAGGACATTCTGTCCCACTGAAAAATTAATTTCAGTTCAGTTTTCATCCTGAGTTCAAGTGGAAATAGACTTTAAACATCTGAATAAAACTGAGCAAAAGTTCTTATTTTCAGTGGAGTAAGGATTATATTTATACCAAGCAGAAACGACAACAGGGACAAGATTCAAGGATCAAATAGGTATTATCACCTTTACACAAATGTTCTGTAAATGTAATAAAATAACATGGCAAAATACAGTACCTTTAATAACTGCTATACAATACATCATTATGCTGTATTGTCATACAGTCCTGTGTTACTATGTACACATAACAATTGAAAAATTGCATATATGCATATAAAATAGTCACTGCTTGCTTCTTTAATACTGCAGTAGAATTCTAGTATTATTTTAATCATAAATACTATGAAGTAGCTTTAGGTGAAGACTTCAGAATACGAGAAGTGTTGAAGCAATGAATTTCAAGGAAAATGTATGTAAAGGGTTCTGTCAGTAGAAGTTAAAAAAGGATCTTGCTAATTTCGTCTTTTTAAAATGCTTTTTTTAACGGACAAGTAGATTAGAATTTTATTTCCAGTGATGGAAAGTCTCAAATATTTTATAATAAACCACAGAAATATCTCCACCAAATGACAGATTTTCTTCTTTCTGTGACATATCCTGCTATTTTCTGGATCAGTCAAAGATCTGCTACTCACAGATATAAAAGCTTTGTATTGCAAGTATTAGTCTCATACAAGGACTTCTAATAATAAATCCATATAACTATATAGATACAGTCAATGCCACAAAAGATACACTGAACCGACCACAAGGTATTGGGGGAAAATGCAAATAAAGAATTCACAGCCGGTGAGAAGAATTTGAAAAGGATTTCTGGACGAATTATGGATTTACAGAAAACAGGGCTGAAGAGAAGACCAGAAGAGATCTTGGACCAGGACTCAAAATTACAAACATTTCTGTCTTTCTTTTTTTATTATTATTATTCTGTCTTTTAAGACCTACCTCCCTAAGTAATCGACTGTAATTCTTGCTGTCCTGACCTCTTAGCACGAAGCTGGGAGGAAGTTGCTGCTGCTACAATTTTAAACCCTTACATCCTGCCCACCACAGCCCAGATTTGGTGAACAAAGTATTCCTTTTCCTCCCTGCAATACACTTTTCCACAGGATTCAGGGAGCAATTTAAAGCATAAAAGAGGGAAGTTATAACGGAGAAAGAAAAGGTTAAATGAAACAGAGCTTTGTGAGCAGAATAGCCGGATGTTATTTATCCAAAATAAACAACATGGACCGGACGAAAAGCACTGGGAGTTACTGAGGGAATGAGTGAGGGTAATAGTGAAGAATCAGAAAGAAATAAGATCCAGGACTTCATGAAACAACTTAGAAATGGGTTGTGTGAGGGCAGGTGAAGCAAGTACATCTGGGCAAGAGCAGAGACATGGTGGTGTGCTGAAGCCTTTGCTGGAAGTGAGCTGTCCCTCTGAACAGTAATGGTTTGTTTCTCTTTGGTGTACCTGGGATAAAAAGGCCTCAGATACATGCACAGCACCTGCTTCCCTCCATTGTGCTCACCTGCCAAAGGAGAGTAAACATTAACCAAACTCCATGCAAACAAGAGACAAATACCTACTTAAAAAAAAACTCTGCAAGCCTGGGTTTGGAAATCACTGCACTTACTGGATATATGGGAATGACTCATTTTTATCATAACTACCCAGTGATGTTCACTGGACATTTTCTTACCTAAAACTTGTGTGCTCAGAAAAATGGTTTTTAATCGCAAAACCTGCTTTAGCAGAGCCTGCAATAGGTCAGACTGCAATAGACTAATAGTGTACAGTCCTCCTGATAGATAAGGGCTTATGAAGAAGATGCTCCACATTTTATCTCTCAAGCTCTCTGAATTATGGATTTCTTCATAATGTTCGGTCAACTCCTGGAAACCCATCCTTGCATGGGAAGGACAGTGTGAGGAACCCACACAGCACAGCTTTTTCGCTCAGAGGCTTTTGCACTGGGAGGACAATCCTTGACAACTGTGAAGCTCAGAGCCTGCAGTCTGTGGCTTGCCACTGTTATTAGCACCTTTTGTGATCTGCTCTGAGAAAACACTGGTTCCTGCAGCACAACTCCAGTGGGGCCCAAGTTCACCTCTATGTAGGATTGTGGAGTCCAATGCAGAGCCCAAGCCCTGTCCAGGGCACAGAACTGATATTTCGGGTTGTCCTTCTATTCACAGTAGTGTTTGATTCTCACAGAAGCTACATAAACTGAACTTGAGGAAACTACACCTCCACATTTACTTGGATTTCCTCCTCTCTTCCTCCCTGTGGGTGTCACAAAAAGCTTAAAATAGCGTAAGATTTGCAGCACTTTTCCTGTACTATCTATTGCAGATAATTGAAATGGGTAGGGGGAGGAAGATTAGTATCTGAGGTAGTATTTATAAGTCTAAAGAAATCATTATAATGGTGCTAACCTAGCTCAGGACCACCTGGACCTCTTGGACCCAGAGGCCGGAATTTTAATTCCACAGTCTCTCCTGATTTTGCCTTTTCAGAAATGCACACTGTGTTAAGAAATTAGGAAGATTTGGTTTTGCTCACCATTCTGCCAGTCCTCTGTGTCTCTTGAAGAACAAGACACAGCCTCTCCTACTTGCCACTGTTTTGTTGTGTATTTTTGAAGGAAGAACTCTGTCTACCTTGAACAGACCCCTCAAGACGATCTCCAGTGCAGACATAAAATGACAGATGAAAATGAATGGAATGCTCTGAACTTTGTGCCTCTGCTTCATAGGCCACTTCTGCCAATCTACCACAATTTGTGATTCATGAAAGCAGACCTTGTCCTTAGACAGAGAACTCTAATTCCCCTCTTTTCTCTGTCAACCTAACAAAACACTAATTCTTAAGGAGCGTAATATTGTGTGTTTGCTGATGTAAAAGGCTCCTGGTATGAAAAAAGCAGCTTTTCCCCTACCACCCTGCGGTGAGAGGCAGACTTTGCACAGCAAGGTGATGTATTATTAGAACTAGCAAAATCCACAGAATTCCTTCATGAGATTGAAACAAATTCTGTTTCGTTTGTAACTGTGTTTGTTATTTTTGTTAAACTGCCCCCTCTCAGGTCCTATCCCAAGAAGAAATCCTGTCAGGAAGGATTATTTTTGGCCAATTCTCCTTCAAAGAGTCACAATCAATAATCTCTCTTACAGAAGTAAACCTTTGGGAACAGAGTAAAGAATGTTAATCGTAGTTCCTATGGACATCTCACTTTCTCTAAAGGCAACAAATGAAATATTAAAAACTAAGTAGCATTTAAACAAGTCACTCACCATGAAGTCTGTCTCAAAGCTCACACACTAATCAAAACCAGAGCAACACAAGGGACCCCGGCTTTATAAAAATAATCTTTTCTCCTATATCATCAATTTCATAAAAAGCCTTCAAAATCCACAAGAGTAAAACTGTTTCTCACTTAGAGAGCAAAGAAAAAAGGTGTGTGAGCATTTCAGGTTTTATAAAGGAAGTAATGTAGCAAATTGTAGGCTTCTGTAATTCCATTTAAGTAAGCCAAGTTAAATACATATGGCCTACAAGGTTGTGGGGTGGGAATTTGGTAGGCTCTAGAAACTCAGAAACATTATAATCTCCTTACCATCACTTGTAAGTGGGATATCACTCCATATTTTTTCAGCACTAAGTGGCTTATCAATAGAGACTCTCAAAGAGCTTCAGATTTTGTTGCCTACCCTGAAAACCTTCACTTGGAAACAACACGTGCTGTTTATCAGTCTGCACCAGAACTACGTTTACAAATATATGTTTTCTGTCATGATAGCATAAATTGAAACATCCCATAATACCTTTCCTGCCAACATCTTCCTATAAAATTATTATGAACCCTGTGCATATTTGGGTAGGTCTGTGATCTGTCAGGTATTGGAAGTAATTGTTGAGGTTGTTCGCTTCTGCAGCTGTGAGCAGTTACAGAAGGACATGCTGGTGATGCTGATACTCAACAGTTAGGCCACACATGAGGCACTGCAACTGCTTTTTGCTCTCCTCATTCCCTCCTCATCCCAGAGAGAAAATACCGAACTTCACAGAATCAGGAGCAGGTTTCTTCATTGCCAGAGCAGAGGAAAGATCCTTCCTGTTACAGTTGGTGCAGCATTGGCAGCCACACAACCACCAACCAGAGCCAAATCTCATCTCTTACTAGGCAGCGAGGTACCATAGATCCTCCTCTCTTTTACCTCAAACAGATGGTGGTGACTTTTACTTCTCTGTGGTCCTCTTTGCTCCTGGCTACCCTGTGTGGGTTTCTCTGCACGTGACCTCTGTATTGTCCATACCGTGCTGAACTCACTAAAACTGCAGGCAGAAAAGCAAGGAACTGCCCAAACAAAACGGATGGCAGGCTCCAGAAGGAGCCCCTCCTGTACAGGAGACACACATCAAGTGCATCAAGGTCTGGGGAGCCAGCGTTGCACTGCATTTGTCAGCCAGAACAGGACTTTAAATACTCCAGACAGCTTAATCTATACAATTTCTGATACAAAGCCAGCTACGGTTTCACTAGAATGAGGGTTATATATATACGTTCTGCAGTCCCATAGCTGTGAAAATCGTTCCTATGCAACTGTGCTCTGGCATCTCCGTTTAGCTTTTAATTGTGCTTCTATCCTTTTCACTGCGAGGACAACCTAAAACCTGTAACACTGCCTGCAAACTGCGACAGCATCACTGCCAGGACCCACAGCAAACCACCAGTCTGCAAGGTCTGATGTGTTTCACTCTCTTCTCTGGGGACCGTAGGATATCGCTCTTGGAGGTGCCCTCAAGCTCAGCTGGAAGCGCGGCATGCCTTCCCATCTTTCCCAGCTTTGTACAAAGCTTAATCCATTTTTCAATTACTAATTTAAGTGAATTTGGACTAATTAAGTTGAATGTCCTAAGACAATGAGCCTGAGGCCCTAATTCAGTACTGTGCCCAAGCACAGGTATAAAATTATTTGCATTCAGAATATCATATCCTCGAATGTGCTCTGCCACAAAGATCAGGAGCAGCCAAAAGCAGGGGATGGCAAACTCTCTTGCCTTGAGGTAAGTGCAGCAGCTCTGCCACCTGAAGACCAGCGAAAATGATCTCCTGAAGATGACTATGAGATTCCCACTTTCCCAGCATATGTGAGGAACATGGGGACAACATTGGCAAGCCTGAATCTGACGGTCAGGGAGATGCACTTCTGAGAACAGATACACATTCTTCCCTTTCAAGGCAAGGAGGTCCTCAGATGGGTGAAGAGAACGAGTCCTCATGCTCCCTACTCTTCCTGAAGGAGGAAAAGGAAAGAGAAGCTTCCCCGTGCTCTAGAAAAACATCAGTTTACTGGACTCCTATGGCACCTGTTGGAAATAGGAAAGAATTTTTTGCCTAGGACAACTGACTGTAGAATTTATACACCTTTTAAGCATGAAAATGTCATGTTAATGCTCAAAGCGAAACTAACCAGCACCAATTTTTTTGACATCAGCTCCTTACTGATGAACTCTGGACAAAAAATTATTCATGGGAACCCTTCTGTTGCAACATTTTCAGTAGAAACATTTCATATTTGACTTGAATGGAAGCAGACATCATCCTTTCCGTCCAACAGAGCAAACAGGCCAAGAATACATCAATCACATCAAGACCATGGTTGAAAGGTTGGCTGTTTTTTTCTAAAATTACTTAAAATCACTAGTAAGGATGTGGAAATGAAATGTTCTGTTCTCACAAACATCAGAGCATCAGAAGGCAACACAAAATTAACATGCAGCAAATATTCTAGTATAGCTTTCCAGGTCCATTACAGTGAGATTGGAGATGATACCAAACAGGCTGTGAGTCCAAGTATTTGCACATGTGTTCAAGCAGTTAAGAAGCAAGTAATCTGACTATATATTCTTTGCTGATTCCAGACAAGCCCTTTAGGCTTGTGTTGACCTTACTGCATACCTAACATTATGCACATTCTTAACTTCTACTATTGCAGTAATTCCTACAATGTGAGGTATTCCTCTGAGTATTTGCAGGACTGGATCCTAACTGAGCTGTTATTCACAAAGATATTCAGGAAAATTAATCCAAATTAACTAAGGGCTTAATTTAAAGCAGATTAGTTAAAGTGCATTTAACCCTGTAAAGACTTCTCAAAATCAAAGTAGTCTTAATTCAGCTTTGTATAAAGATTAATCCATTTTTTAATTTCTAATTTAAGTGAATTTGGACTAATTAAGTTGAATGTCCTAAGACAATGAGCCTGAGGCCCTAATTCAGTACCGTGTCCATGCATAGGTATAAAACGATTCCTTGAAATCATACCCTTGAAATCAGCTGTTTTCAGTAAGGTGTATACATGTACTTAAATATATTCCTGATTCTCACTCTTAACTGCTTTATATTCTTAAATCATTTGAGAATTATAGTTTGATAGTAAGGAAAAATCATAGCCCAAAGTACCAAAAGTGAGATAAATATTTTTCATTTACTGTCCTCCAGACGATACCAATTTCTTCATGTGTGTACAAGCAATCTTCAGTCATTGTTTTCTGCAGGAAATCTCTGATTGACACAGAATTAAAGACTGGTTCTTCAGGCTGGAATTATTTCTGTCCTTAAAAGGGGAAAGGAAGATTAATCCTTCCTTTTCTGGAAAGATTTCATAATAGGGTGTTGTTTTCTCAACCCAGACTGGTAAAGCACCATATCCATTCCCAATGGAAAAGATGAATTTCAGTAATTGTATTTATCTAGCATTTTACATCTCACATTTTGCAACCCTTTTTTCAAACTCCCTTTACTGGGAAGCGTTTGAATCTAGATTATTTTCTTGCTGGATATACAGCAAGAAAGTGAAAAAAAACCCCAATACAACAAGCTTAATAACAAGGTCCGAATAGGCACAATACGTAAGTTTAAATATTCAATGTCAGATACATTTGCACTTAACTACTTCACGAAAGAGAGGTAAAATTGTGCAATAGTATTCCTGCTAGCAATGTAGCAGCAAAAGCATGCTAAGAGGCAAGTAGTCTCTTACATAAAATTTGCCAACTAAATTAGGCACAGAGCCAGGAAGGCTATTCAGAGAGTTGTGGAGCCTAGGCAGACATCCCACGTCTGCTTACTCAGAGTGGGTTGGAGAAGTCAGCGCACACATGATACAGCTCAGCTCTTGATCCTTCCAACTTCCAAACACGAATTCCTTCAGCTTCTCCTGGCACTTGAAGAGTCCTATTCAACAGTGCAACAGAACACTGGACATCAAACTCCAGGATGCTAAAGACCTGAGATGTTGTGATGTGTAAATAACGTGTTGCTATATCCTAACAGAGAGAACCAACACAGGTGTATTTTCGTGCAGCTGAGTCCAAGCAAATACTCTTCACCTCTCAGCAAGACACTACAATTTCTGGACACAAGCTGGCAGAGATACAGCTTACTCAGACACCTTCATGTGACCTTCCCCTACCTGAATGGATATGGGTGGTAGCAGACTGAGTACGAGCGACCCACAGCTCACTGAATGCCGTGATGTTGTTACGAGTGATGCCCACAACAAAACTGAGATTTGACAGCTCTGTACATCAATTTCACCAAGTGTCTGCACTTTGGTTAGTTTTCCCCAAAGAGGAGTCCAGAGAGATGACTTCTTCATCTTTTTTTAACTCATGCAGTGAAACAGAGACCCTGTGTAGGTCCTTCAAGCATGTTTATCAGCATCTCAGGTAAGCACAGTAAAGAAAGAGGAAGAGCAGGTGTTGGAAAGAGATTCAAAGGCAATTACTACCATCCTGCTCAATGACTACCTAATTCCTGCTGCCGGGAACAGCAACTTGTTTGTCCCTCCTTTCTGTTACTGCCTTTCCCTACACTATTTTTCTACTATCTGGTACGGTTACTACTATCACCGCTCCCACTTTGATAAAAAAGTGAAGAGAAAGGATATTCACAAGAATATAGACACGGTTGCCTTCCACAGTGCTTTGCAGAAAGGCCGTGTTGTGAAGAGGGCCGCCAGCAGCACAATGTGCAGGGGACACTGCTTGTAAATGGGGCTTCTTTGTAATTCCGCTATCATCGTTTCCAGAATTTCCATGGCTCACTTTTAGTTGAAGAGACGTTTCTTCCACACTGAGACAAAAGAGCTTTTTAGATGTGTTTGAAGGCTGTTAGCCACCACCACATGCCAGCCATTCTCTCCTTGTGTTCTGTAGCTGCTTCACATCATGCACCCAGTGGTCTCTGCACTTCCTGCTGCCTCCTCTTGAACCAAAAGCTTTTACTATTCTTCAGTTTGCAGATGTGGTGCAGATGAGGACCAGTGCCTAGCTGAGGTGTGTTCAGTAACAGAATCGCTCCAGACACAGAAAAGCAGCTTCTCCCGCGCA
Organism: Rhagologus leucostigma; assembly: GCA_013397725.1. Classification (NCBI taxonomy): domain Eukaryota; kingdom Metazoa; phylum Chordata; class Aves; order Passeriformes; genus Rhagologus; species Rhagologus leucostigma. The sequence continues at coordinate 342,798 of VZTD01004673.1, read as the reverse complement.
CACATTAAGCTGGCAGCATTTAACTGGCATGCAGATAACAAGGACATCCACTTCCCTGCAAAACATGCTCAGGACTCGCAGCCATGAAATGGATTCGATAGCCTTTAAATTCTGTTTTACTGTGCTGGCTTTCAGAGATGGCTTGGAGCCGGTGTGGCAGCTCATTAACACTCAGTTAACACTTCTGTACATAGCACAGCACTGACTTTTACATTCTCTTGTTTTCAGGAGAGCAATGCGTGGGCAATTAAAGGAGGGGTAATATCTTAAGAGATACAAAATATTATGAACAAATCAGTTGCAAAAACACTGAAAACAAAAAGCCACAACGCGCTGAAAACACCATTTGTGATTATGGAATCCAGGAGAAGCATTACTTTTACCTCTCCAAGTTTCCAGTGCATGTGATTTCTGAGAGTCCCAGCCTCAGGTACCAGAGACAGCCATGTACAGAGGAGCAGTTCATTATCTGAGGAAGCAAGCCTCTAAATCAGCTTCTGTTTTCAACCTTACAGCAGCATCTGTTTTATTAAAAAAGCCTATAGCTCACTTTCAACTTTAAGGCTGCAAAAACAGGGAGAGTGCAACTCAAACTTTCTTTGATGCTGTATCCTTCAGCTGTGAAAGCCAGAATGATCTCTTCTTGCAAATAAATCAGTAAAAGAGGAAGCGAAAATGTCAGACTGCATTTGATTGCCAGAAAACCAACTCCTTCCCACAATAAAAGAGAGTAAACCCCATGTGAAATGGGGTTCTTGTCTACTAGTTTCCTCAGACCTCAGACAGCACAGTGGGAGCGTGCAGGAGATTAATACACAGATTATCTTCCAGGCCACCCCACTGCAATGTCTGTGCTGACAAGTGGCCTTGTGCTGAAACCCCACTTACGCTGCTCTCCATCCATGTGAACCCCAGTCCAGCAGCCTTCCAGACTCTGGTAAGGGATTGGCAAACACTCACCTGCCAGACAAGGAGGAGGAGGAGGGCGTGCTGAAGGTGGTCAGTAGATGCACTGACAGCCTACACAGCTCCCCATGGATACCCAACTCTCCCTGCCTCAATGACTTTTATCAGATGGACTCTCCTGGAATGCTCAGCAGGAACAAAAGGTGCCTCTCTCTGCGCAGGACTTCGGTGGGCAGCACTGTCACTCTTCCGCCATGGGTCGAGCCTGCCAGGAGAGAACCACAGCTTTTTGACAGGAAGAGGTACCACTCGCACTTCCCAGCTCTGCAGGAGGTCATGAGTCCTTTAAAGCTCCCTTTCTTGCTAATCCAGGCACCAGTGGTCTGAGGGACAAGGGGCAGCAGAGCTGCATTACTGCAAAGTTCCACCTGGCCAAGCAGCCCCACTGGAAAGCGCTGTGGGTGTCTCTCTGTGGCCCTGTGTTGTGCCAAGTACACAAACTCATACAGCACATTTGCAAAGACGGATTTTCAGCTCTGCCAGAAACGTCCAGGCACAGATTGAGTCATTAGGCAGATTTCAGCTGGACGACCGTGCATGAACTCTGGCATGTTGCACATGGAAGATGTTGGGCAGCAGCTGAAGAAGCAGCTCCTGGCCTCTGGCAGGAGCTTCTCTCACGGTGAAGAAAGTCCTACCTGTGGCAGCTAAAGGCACTGGGCTTTATTTTGGAAATGTGATTGCCAACAGAGACGGAAAGCAGTAGAAGAAGCAGTGAAACAGCATATATTCAGAAATAAATCTCTTTTTGGCTGAAGTGCCGAAGAGGAGTGCCACAAAATCCTCTTTAGTGTGGGGACAGATGGGACAAAGGCAAGCCTGATGCAACCTGGGGTATTACTTGTGTTTGAAAAGGAAGCAACTGAAGTGTAAGGATTTTTAATGACCTCTGTTCCTCCCTTTTCCTTTCTCCCCAGTTAGCTCTTAAAACACTCCGCTGCGGCCATCTTTCTAGTTGATCAGTCAGTGCTGGGTCTCCTGAACATTTTCTTCCCAGCTTTTTGATAAACTGTAATTCATCATAATACCATCTTTGGGTTTATTTTTTCAGATCTACCATTAATTCAGTGGGGTATATATTCAAACACTGATTTCAAGTATTGATCTTGATATAAGTCAAAAATTTGACATCTCCGTATTCTAAATTCTCCTGTCATTCTTACCTATTTTATCTTCTGGACATTGGAGACCCAAGTTTCCAGGAAGCCAAAAAAGTATTTCACATAGAAAAAGCAAAGCAATCTTACTGAACATTTTACATGAAAAATTCAGTTTTTCATGTCCTTTTACACTCTAGAACACTGCAGATCAGAAATAAAAAATATTTAGATGCTCATAAGTTGGCAAAACGTGACTCTTTGTCACAGTAACATAAAAAAACTGCAACTTGCCACAGAGAGGATCTTCCCCACTTAATACCATGTTCCTGCTGAACTTCTGATTTGATATAGAAAAAACAAAGTTTTATAGCCAGCCTGATTTTGAGAAATGGTTATCTTATATGAAACCTCATCCTCCCTGTCCCCCTCTAACAAAAAAACCAACCAAACAAAAACCAAACCAAAACAAAAACCAAAACAAACAAAAAAAATTATAATCAGCTTAGGTTATGTAGAACGGAAAATTACAACTCCAACAATTAAAGTTTGGTAAAAGGTCTAAAAAAAAAGTTATAATGGGAAGTCTATCAGGTGAGTCTAAGTGAAAAAATTGCTATCTGCTTCACCTGTAATGTCTTCATTACTGGGAGCTCAGATATTACGGTGATAGTTGCTCAGACTAATATTCCTACATTAATCTCTTTTGGTGATATTGGAAAAATGCCTGTGAGCTAATAAGTACTCAGCACATGGGAGGATCAGATTTGATATAAATGAAGTATTATTTCTGGGTCTTTGGCACGTAGCTACATGCATAAGAAGCAGAAAATAGGACAGAACCGTCAAAGTAGTATGAAAACACGTGATGGTGGTTTATTAAAAGACTTACAGCTGAAGAATATGAATGCCCCCTTTTTTGCCTCCGTATGTGATGTACCAGCCCATCTCCCATAGCTCTTTGAAGGCAGAGAATCCAGAAGTAACAGCTGAATTCTCAAACCAAAAAGCCAATGAGCTGGAATATTCCCCTCAAAAGTGATGATGTGGTTTTATTGAAACGACTCTCCAAGTGGCTGGCCCCAGAGCCTGGTGGGGGAGCCAGCCATCTCTTGGAACACATTCGGCATAAATGAGGAACAATCCAAGGCAGTGTCCATGCCAAGCCTCTTGTCATTACTCAGTGGCACTGCTGGGATGTTTGGTCTCCAGACCCCTGACTCCAGGACACAGGCTTCCCCTTGGCCAGTGGCTTCACTCCAGCTCATTGCAAATAAGGAATCAAGAGTAGCACAACCAGGATTTTCAAGAAGGTACCTGGTGGGGCATAATGAAAAGGAGCCTGAGCCGCAGGGAGACGATTACAAGGCAGCATTGCCAACTAATGCTGCTGGAAACAACACTTGTGATAGCATCTCCTCTGCTGGGAATGAGCACGAATGCCAGCCAAGCTTACATTCCAGTAGACTGCAGTGCTATTTGAGCAAAAAAGCCATCAGATACCCTGAACAGAAGATCTTCTTGCTCTTGCCAGTTTGCCTGATGTAGGTGAGCTGCTATATTTACAGATGCCTTGGTTTACAGAAACACAAAATAACTACAAGTAACTGCAAAAGCACCAACACCTTTACCCAGTGTAAATAAACACATTGTGCTCACAAACTGCTGGGTTTCTTTAGCATGCAGTACTGTGGCTCAAGACCTTACAGAACAAAAGAAAACAGAGTGCATAAAGAACTGTGATGTTTGTTTCACTACACAGTATATACAACGTAAACTTTGCATCCATATTTATGAATAAGTCTTTATTGCTTTCCATGTGCAAATTGCCAAGTTGCACATCAACAATCGGTTTAGTTCCAGAGAAAGTTGCACATAAGAGGCAGAATTATTTGCAAAATAAAATGAAGTGTTGATGATCCTGTCCTCACCATATGATAAAAGGATATTTCACTGAGCTTCAGGATGCAGAGTAACAGCATGGCCCCTCCTGTGATCTCGCTCAGGGAAAGGTCAGCTAGCTAGAGAAATTATATTTACTTTTGGAGCATTCAGCTACATAAGCTGCCAGCTGGGAAAAAAGTGTCAAGTGACTCAGAGGGAGATGCTTCTACACCCCCAACATGAATTGAAGCTATGAAGGGTTAACAATGAGAAATGGTGGAAGACGGTTCAATCAACGGATCTGTGCCCACTGTTCCAAAAAGAAAGCCCTAACGTTCCCAAAGTAGGGAGGATTCTCCAAAGCATTTAAAGCCATTCTCTGTTTCATAGATGAAAAGGTGCGTACACATCCATGTTACCATGGAGAAAACGACATCTTTCCTCTCCCCTACTTGTGGATTTCAGGCTTTGAACTTCAGATTAATACAGGTCATTTTTTGCCTTTAGCTACCCTTCACCGCAACACAGATGGTCCTGAAAGTGTAAAGTTAAACCATTTACTAATGGACCCATAGGGTTAGATTCAAACCCCAAACATTACACAAAAACTTTCAAACCTTTGGTACATTTAAACCTGGCATTGCATTTTGCACGGAACCTATTTTTCCAACATGTTGGATCAAATTCTGAAGCCTGACCACTTGGGTCAGACTCTGATAGTTTTCACAATAAGCAGCAATTTTCCCCTTTAAGAGCCACAAATTAATAGATTTTGTATGAAGACAGAAATGTGACACTTCCTAGCATTTAAAATCTGGATTCAAATCCGTATTTTACAGGTTGAGTCTAGCCCACAATCCAACTCATTTGGCAACGCTTTCTCTTCTAATTGAGATATCTAGTTCAACACGAATGAAATACTTCCACAGTTAAAGATGACACTAAAAAGCTTTTTTCCAACAGTTAATTGAAATTAATTTTAAAGCAGTAAAAGTCTGATTATAGAATGATGTCACTTGCCTGGACCAACTCCATTCTAACATTAGGCTAAGTCAAACGAACAAAGCTAATGAAGGTGAGAAGACTAGCAGTGTTTTCAGGTGAAATTAATACTTTCAGCACTGATGTTAAAGCAGGTAATAATCTCCTAATCTTTACTCTGATATGTGGTTTATTTCTATATACACATTAGTGGAAGGACATCAATTAATTAGCAAAATGAAAAGGGAGATCTCTAAGGTAATAATTATTTTTAAAAATTCAAACATCATTGGTCCTTACACTGTTCTCTTTTATCTTAGGTTTTGCTTTTGGACACTGAACATAACTTCCCCAACGCATACACTGCTCATGCTCCCAGTGTTAATCTGACTCGTGCTCTCTATGGGTTTCAAAAAACTGACAACTCTTCAAGTATAGAAGCAGTACAGAACAGAGACTGTGCAAAAATGGTATTTTCTCTTTCCTCATGCACCAAACCAGCGCACTGCGATTCCACTGCCACTCCCAAGGGACCTCTTGGAGACCATCACGAATGATTCCCTGCCCCACTGCCCATGGGAGCTGGGGCTCATGCAGGGCTTGGGGAGGGAAGGGACCTTCCATATCTGCCCTCCACACTTAAGGCAGTGCCAGGACACTGAGAGCCAGAATTCAGAACTTGTCATTGGTTCCCACGGTTTAGATGTATCTATCCTCTTTACAGACAAGAGCAGCTGCCCACCACAGCACCCCAACACACCCGAAAAAACTCTGATCTGAGAAAATGAGTTACCTCCTATCCCGAGTCCTGCTTTATCAACAACATTTTCTGTTAACATCATTGGAGTAGAAAAGATCTCATGGGTCACTGAATTTGAGGTTCTTTATCGTAGAAACTTCCGCACAAAATCTCTTCCATAAAATTACCAAGCACAGTCTAACAATAAGTGAAATTGTTTGCCACCACCACTCTTCCTGGGACAATTTTCCAGAACCTCCCAATTGGGTAACTGGAAACTTACTTCTATTTTCTAGCTTTAATTAATACAGCCCTAGGGATTTTTACTATGAGCAATGATAAGCAAGCCAAAAAGAGCTTAGTGTAATTCTTGAAACATGAGCAAGGAAAGTCATTAGGAGAGGGTACCTCTTGGGAAGTAAGCAAGTTAGAAATCGAAGGTGTAAGAGGAAATAAGCATCCATTGTTCTTATATTCACCACTGACAGGTGTTAATTGAATTTTCTGGACCTACATAAACTTTTATCTGGTTTGTTTTTATTATGAAGAACATGGTGCTATTATTTAGAACCAGGGGAAGTTGTACTTTAACCCACTTCTCACCACCTAGACAAGAATATGCACTTCAGATTTATGGATGGCAAAGAACTAAATTATGTTTGTGGAGACCATAATAGAAAATTTTATGTATATTCCAGTCTATAAAATGTTCTGGATTAATTTATTTATAATAGAAAGTGGTATATGTTTTCACAGATGAAAACTGCCATTTTCTAGCCAATTCTAGTTGCAAGAGGGAAAGGTTACAAAAACTTGAATTTAAATTTAATTTCTGAGCTTACAAGTGACTCAGCCTGCGTTCACACACCAGTCCCTTATCCTCTTTCTGTCTCCATTTCCTCATCTTTAAAATATGGGTAATAATACTTCTGTCTCCCTAGAGTGTTTCTTAAGCTTAATTAATTCAATGCTTTACAAAGTGCTTTCTGATACAGACATGGGAGTGCTACACATATGCAGAGGATTCTATTTTAGACTATTTGTAAATAAATAAGTCCATGCTTTCTAGGTCTTATTTTTAATTCAGATTAGGACTGACCTGGCCTCAAGCGATCTTATCTCATAGAAAAGGCACTGGAAGCCAGGTCTGCAGCCAGTATTTTCTCCCAGGCCAGTAGCCCTCCCTTGCCTGGGGAATGTGAGAATGTGGCTGCAGGCCAGGTCCCTGGTGCACAGAGGGAGGGAATTGGAGCACCAGGCCCCTGGCCAGCACTTGCCAACCAGAGCTGCACTTTTCTCATACAAAGCTAACCGGGAAGTGCAGGCACACGCCCAGGGGTCTTGCTCCACGGAGAGCTTTGCAGCTGTCCTGCTAGGAAAGGAATGGGAGATGGGGGCAGAGAGCTCTGCAAGAGCTCAGGGGCCCCTTGGACCTCGAAGGAAGGGGAAGCGGAGGTCAAAAATTCTGGCTGGTCCTGTGCTTCATTAGGTCTATAGCTCCCCAAGTCAGATCGCCTAAGGCAGAACACCATTTTTGGAGCTGACACTCCACTGCAAGGCCGAAGACAGGAGGCCCAAGACAGGATCAAGGTTTTTCATCTGGAGTTCAAATGTTTATATGGATTCATCTGCAAATGTATGTGGAGTAGGGGAGGAATGATTTTCCTATTACTTCTTAGTCAGGAAGGGTCTATTACTCTCTGCACTGGAATTAACCAGGGCAAGTAGGATGCTTTTCCTGCAATACATGTGTTAAAGCTGATTTTGTTCCTACCGATGAAAATTACTCAGAAGGTGTCTGCTGGCTAGCCATAATGCATGTTTAAAATTAAAGAATGGCTTGTCACGAAAAAGTGTGGTCAAGCAGTTAAGCAGCAAGTTCAGACTCGAGAAGGCCAGGGTCCATTCCTTATCCTACCAGAGGCACGAGAGCAGTACTTGTATTATCTGCAGAACTCCTCCTCGGGAATGCAAAGTGCCTTGCACTATTTTAAGTCACCCCATCTCTGTGTATCAGTCCCCCAAGTGCAAAATGGGAGACAATAGCAAAGAAGTCTCACAGGGACTGCAAGATGATGAGATGCTAAAGAAAGAGAGGCCATATGTGTTCCTAAAATAAGTAACAGCATGGATAGGGCTATTTTGGGACAATAGAGCTGTGCTAGCTTTGCATGCAACTGCCTCCACCACAGCAGATATGAAATCACAGACTCATAGAATGGTTTGGGTTGGAAAGCACCTTTAAAAGTCATCCAAACCCGCTTCAATGGGCAAGGACACAGGAGTTTAAATCTATAGGAGTTTAAACCCCCCCGGTATTCACATATGTGTATTATATTATCTTTCTAAGGTAAATGATTTGAGGATTTAGACTGCTCAGGTGATAATATTCAGGAATTCGGGCAGGTACTGAACTCCACTTTTCAGTGGCACAGATAATGCCATGAGCTAATGCCAGGTAGCTCAAGAGTCATGGCATTACCAGGCTGGTTCTTCTAAGGGTGATGTCCAGGGAAGGGAACGGTGGTTTGGTGACTGCCTGGGGTGCTTGCTGTTCCCTGGCTGCCCACACAGACAGGGACAGTGAGGTGAACACCAGTGCCATGTGCAGGAGAGGAGTGGTGCAGTGAAGAGCAGCAGTGGTGGTAACACTGTCTTATTTCAATAAGTTTCTGGCTGAGGCTCTAAATATCAGACTTAATCACCTAAAGTGCCTTGTGGTGGCTTATGCCCTTCTGCAGGTCTAACTTTTTATACCCACCTTGGAACAATAAAAGATAAAAGCTTTGAAATATATAGCTATAAAATAAAGAGCATGTGGGGCACACACATAGCTTATGACTTTCTGCCTTCATTAAGGTCTCACAAACTCATTTTTCCTTGTCAGGTACAGCCATGCCCCAGACTGTGCCATAATCCAAGTGGCAGGGAGAAAACAGGACACCAGAGAGGATCACTGGAGCTTATAAACAGACTTTCAGAAACTGGAGATGAGAGCAAGTCACAAGGTTTGCTGAATGCATGTCTGGCATCCAGGTACCTCATCACCCAGAAATAGTTTAGATACTTATTTACATATGGACCTAGCAATTTGGCTTGTGTTCAACATAGACATTCAAGTCTGATTTGATCAAATAACCCAGAGTTCCACCTTATAAACTGGTCTTTCACATATAACACATATATGATACATTTCTTATTGTTATTTAAATTAGAAATGTCAGTGATGCTCACTGCCTTTTAAATTCCTGAACAGATGTAGAATTTAGAGTATTGCAAAACATTAATGTTGAAAATTAGCCTTGCTTCCCCAAATCTCAAAAATACTCACATTTGTGTTAAACTGCTTTACATATTCTAATTTATTTGCTCTTATTTATGGATACTTCCCAGGTTTCTTTGCCAGAAAACAAAGTATGTAAGTACGTGTACATGCAAGATAAATTATTAGACAGAATTGCTACAATCATCGTAATTTTCACTCAGGGCTCAACTCTGAAAGGTGCTGAGCACCATAGCCAGATGCACTTGAAGTCAAGAGAATTAATGTGCTCACAGAGATCGGTGTAATATACATTAAATACAGATATAATTGGAACGATTTGCTATATTGGGCATAACTGTAAGGTTTTGGCAGGAGAAAGGGCTGCAGCGGTGACCTGTGTGGGGGGTGAGGGGTTGCCCTGTCTGTTGGTCACAGACATTTCCAGCTGGCTTTGCAACAGCCAACACGGACCCACTGGTGCCCCAAGAGCAAACCAGTGAGAGGAGCATATGGTGCCTCTGCAAAAACATATTTAAGAAAGGTGGCAGCCACTAAACAAGAAGAGATGCGAGAGAAAGAGAGATGCCAGAGCTGGCACGGAACAAGCAGGGGCAAGAGAGACACCAGAGCAAGGGAGACGCTGGAGAAAAAGGAGAAACAAGAGGAGACCAATCCAGGGCAAAGCAGTGGCAGAGGAAAACGAGAGGCTGGAGCAGGGGTGAGGGGTCTGAGGAGCAGGTAGAGCTCTGTGGGGACTGTGGCTCATGGAGGAACCTCATCAGAGCATTTGAGTAGGGAAACAAGGAGCAGGGAAAGAAAAGGAAAAACCACACAGTGACCACCTTCTTCTGTGATGTCCATTGTCTCATCAAGGGGCTGAAGTGTGGTGTCCAGTGAGGGGACTGGGCATGGGGCAGGGAAGGAGAGCTTTTACAGTGGAAAGCGGTATTTTCCCCCAGTTTAAATCTTCTTTATTTCTCAATACTGGAACAAAGACTTGAAAGTTTACATCAATTGCAATAAAATAAATTCTGTGAAATTGCTCAGCACAACTCTCTTCCCCCCCACAACACTTGGATATCAAAAGAATCAACTGAAACCCTTATTCCAAACCTGAAGTAACTACCTACACTTTAGGAAAAATGAGAACCTTTCCCCTCAGCTGTCTTTCTTCATGTTTTCACCATATTTACCCCAGATCCAAATAAGTCTGCATTTTATGAATTGGACAATGCCCAATAACTATGGGAATTAAAAGATAATAATGTGCTAAGACACTGACTGCCAGATCTAGACAGACACAAGGGACAAGAAGAAATGTTTTTTCCTGACTATCCAGCTGCTTTGAATTCAGCTGAAACACAGTCTCTCTCTGAGAAACCCAGAGAAAATGGCTTGCAGTGTGCGAAGCTGACCCGCCTGCTCACTCGAGAGGGACTCAGCCAACCCAAGACACGGAAGAAGTGACATGAGCCTTCTGAGGAAGGGGCCAGACTTCTCCCTGTTCCAAGATACGTTAGGCCCAGGAGAAGAGAAGGGATGGGATGGGATGCTAGTAAGCCTGTGCTGATTCTTGGACGATGCTGGCCCTCGCCCAGCCTCCCCATCACGGAGTGCTTGAACTTGTGAGAACTGGACAGGGTCCCTGCAGGGCTGGAGCCAGTTAAGTGCCAAGAGAGTGGAGTTTCTCCATCTCCGACTTCATTTCCCTTGGCATGTTGAGAATTCCCCACTGCCAGACTGACCAGCCCAAAAGCGCTGAGGAGCTTGAGAACGAGCCCTGATTGTTGTTCAGCACTCACGGCAGCCAGACAGACCTTGGAGTTTCCCCATTTTTCCATCCTAAATGCAGGAGTACTGCAAATGCTGAAGTTAAACTCAGATTTTAAGTGCAGTTCCCTCAACTCTTCCCCACATTCCGCATTTCTACCAAACAGGTTCAAACTTCAGTATTTTGTGGACAGAAGCTGGAAAGGGCCAGGAACTTTGCAGAAAGCTCGTATGGATGATTTATGGGCAAACCATTGCTAATTCACCAAGGGTGTTCAATTTTTAAGTATGATTGCCTTTTCAGTCACTCCACAGAGCTCCAGCTAGAACAAGGGCTGGGATTAGAACTTTAGGGGATGTATAATCAACAATCTGCAAGGCTGAGGTACGCAGACACTATTTATCTCAATGAAACTCTTTCTACATTATGATGACCTGAATTTAATTACACCAGCATCATCCATCAGCTGACAGGCAGTTGCAGTCTCTCCAGTTAGACTGTCTCTCAGATCATTGAACTTGCAGCATAACCAAGAAGACATCCACCCTTAAATCATCTTTCCTAAAGCACGGAAACACACAAGTTCTTTTAGGAACGAAAATATATTTTTTTTCTTTAGTAGAGCCTCTCTGTTAGGCATGTTGAGTCTGGTATAATCATGTCCTGTAAAACTTTACTGGCTTATTTGTTTTGTGCAAAGTAGCACAACACAGCTGCTCCTTATGGACTGAAACTTTTACCTGGCACTGAAACTATCCTTGGCTTCATTTTGTAAAGCTGTGGAAGACCTCAACCTGCGATTATTTTGTTAGCATTAAAAATGACTTTTGTTTTCACATGCCTTTAGTACTCTCTAATTGTGCTAGGGAGTTAGCTGCATAATTTCCCTGTGTTGTTTTGGAAACTATTCTTTCTGCCATAAGATCCATGTGTGTGTTTGTAGCATGGAAAGTTTCAGTTTGTGATTCAAAAGCTGCCATTCAATTAGATATGGACATTTCAACTTCAGCTTGGCAAAAACAATGCAGTGATTTCCCAACATCACAGATGCTTTATCTGCACACAAACCCTCCAGATGCTCATGCTGTCACATATATGCTGTTGAAGGCTGTCCAACAATGCTCCAAGATCCTAAAAGCATTTACAAAATCAAGCTCAACTGCGCTCAACGAATCACCAAAATATGAAGAGAGTGCAGACACTGCAATGAAAGCATTGACCACAACAGGCAGGCACCAACAGGAGCTGAGCACCTCTGGAGGATTAACTCAGGATGGAAAGGGATCTCCAAAAGTCCCAGTGGTTTTGTTCTTTGTTTTTTACAGTTGATCCATCATTTTGTTTCAAAGCCAGGCAAGAGCAGGTTCAAACCTTTAGGGCCTGACTCAAAGCTCCCCCTGTATTCAGAAAAAAAATGCCATAGCTGTAGGGGTTGGTGGCGTAGGTCTCTGATGTCTCTTTGAGAAAACATCAATTAAAAGACTAAAACACAATAAATGGCCAAATTTCATGTGGGAAACTGTTTTCCAAAGCTTTATTTTTCATATTAGTTTTAATTTTACTTTTAGCCCTCTCTATTTGTTTGAAATTCTGCTGCTTGCATCCATGACCTTAGAGAATGGAGCATCATTACACTCAGCTGCAAGGAACATCCATCACAGACAAGCCCCCGGCCTTGCCCAAATCCATCTCTGGCTCTTAGGCTCCTCAGAGAAAGACTGCAGCCTCACCTCGTAAGTGAAGAGGGGAAAAGTGCTTGGCATCATGATGACAGTTCAGAGAAAGATACTAGGAAGAAAAAAAATTTATGGTCTGAACACATCCATGGGAAACAGGCAGTTTCTACTGGGACTTCTCTGCAAAGAAAGTCACCACCACCATGGGGATGTCCACTGCAGCAGGAGAAATAACTCCAAACTCTCCCCATTGGTACTGGATTTCTGATAAAGTCATCTCCCAGAGGAGGAATGGAGCAGCCCATTTCCCCACACCATAGCAGCTAGAGGGAGAGCAGAATTTTCGCTCATTATTTTCCAAGTCCTGTTTCTGTCAGCGGAAAGGACTCTGGAGCATTTTCTGGCCATCAGAAAAGGAGGGTGGGGTTTGCTGTGAAAAGGAAAAAATGAGCCATCAAAATCAGTCAAATCATGTAAGAACAGTACTTGGAGGAGTTTTGGGAATTATGAGAGTTTTTCTCAAAATTCCTTTCAATGCAATGTGTTGTGAGAGAAATAATATCTGATGGGAACACCAGTTGAGCAAAACATTAAACGGGCACTCAATGTAAAGTTAAAGATAAAATAAAAATTAACCGCAGGCAAGTATAATCCACAAACTACCCAAGAGTCTTTTCAGGTACTTCTTTGCATGGATTTATTGCTTACTTGACCCAAGAAACCACCATACTCAATCTATTCCCATTTTTCTCTTTTAGGAATGGGCCAAAATATTTTTTTCCCTCAGAAAACTACATTATTTAAAAAAAAGTAATATTCCCCACCCTCCTGCTTCTGAAGAAGATGTTGTAGGGTTACACCATGGACTTTAACAGATGCTCATAATTATACAAGGGTTTTCCTCGATAAGAGTTCGGAAGAGAAAACAGTAGATAGCAGCCAAATGCTAAATATAACCTACTGAAGTCACTGGAGAAGGCCTGGCACTGTCATGGCTGAATTTGGTTGGGCTTCACATACGTGATGGGTTTGTTTTAAAAGCACAAGAATGCCAAAAGGACAGAATTAGTATAGTGATATACTATATATAGAGATATATATATCTATATCTATATAATATATAATATATATTATAGATACAATATAGAGATATATTCTCAGCGTCTGAGAACGCTGTGTGCAGGTTCTGCAGTACTGAGTCTGATAAAATCTCTCAGGTTCATCTGTGCCGTCCTGTACTGTTTAGCAGCACAGGGAAAATTATCTTCCAGAGCAAGAGTAATACATTTTGGATCTGAAAAATATTTAGCTCCCAGGACTGTAGCTATGCATGCAGATAGGAAGTAGAAATGAGAAGCATGTTAATCTGACCAGCCCCCTGTCAGCCCAGGGATGGGCTGAGGGTCAAAGAGACCTGTCTAGCCCCATTACCACTTACCTTACCTAAAAATGAAAAGAATCCCACAGCACGAAATTAAGTCATAGGTCACAAGGAGCCAACAGCAAATATCTCCCATCCTCGCCCCAGACAAAACGCTGGAGAGTGTGAATCTTACCTCCTTGTCTGTAACTGTAAAGCCCAACACACATACATATCACACTGCAAAAACTAAAATTTCCATAGTGGAACGCTGTGGGTTCCAAAATGGCCCCACTTTAACATGCACTGGTTTGTTCATAGCTTTCTTTATGGAATGCAGAGTGTAAAGGTTTTCTGCAGACACAGAAAGTAAAGGAAAACAGCACTTAAAAATTTAACTACCATATGGATCACAGAACGCGGCAAAAATTTTTCCAGTCTTCCTGATGTAATTTCTTTATTTGCCTGATTTACAGAATAAATCACTGCTCTCTCTTCCTTTCTGCTTCACTAGGATGTTATGAAGACCATACATACAGTAGACTGAATATGCAAACTAGTATTTAACTGATCTTACATTCAATAATCAGAAAAACATGTTCCTTTAAATTCCATCTAGTTTTATTGGAAATTTATTTGCTTCAGAAAATTTGTTTCTGGCACTTTAAAACACTCTATTGTGTGATAACTTGGGTTTATTCTCATCATTTATTGACTTGTTAAGCCGTTTCATTTAGTGTTAATGATGCAAACCATCTTGTTTAATGCTTTGATGCTGCCCAACATATTATTGCTTTGGTCTGCAGAACAGGGCACTTTTAATATCTCTCCTTTAAAAAACATTATCATTATTTAATTTTTATCACATAAGTTTTACAAAAATGCCATCTCAGAACAAGTAATTTGTAGATTAACTAACACCACAACAGCTTTTAAAAATCACCACAGTGTTCCAGAGAATTAACCTAAGACATCCTAGCAAAAATTTTATGAGCTCTTGTGTTTGGGACAAGTACTACGATTTATTCACGCTACAATGTCCCTTTTTAAGAGCCAGACTCAGTACAGTGCCATGCAGAGTCACTGCAGCATCACTACGCTGGAATGTCATGTTTATTGACACAAGAATGTTCTGGGCAGAAGCTTTCCAGAGAAAGAGACGGTGTAGTTTTGGGGGCAACCTTTAACTGAACAAAGTTTCTCGTTCAGTGTTAAAAGAAAGTAATTTTTCTGATTCTTAGTCGAGGCTGACAGTAAAAACTCTGGCTGGGGCAAGCAGGAGTGAGAAGCTGGGCTGCTTCAGGGAAATACTTTTATGACTCAGCATTGCTAACAGCATTTCTACCCTGCTCCTACTGGATGGAGCAGTTCTTCGGGTTTCATTTATACTTTGAATGGTTTATAAGGAGGTGAATATTTTTAATGTGCTCCAAGAAGGGATGGTAGAGAGATTCAAGAAAAAAAAAGGACACTGAATTCTGCAAATGTACAACAGAGTCTCAGATTCACTGTAAGTATACATAAAAATAGGAGTAGGGTCCCCAAAAAAGTAGCTTTCTATCAGCAAGGTTCTTGTTTTCCTAGGTCTTACTGTAGTTTTCGGGTTTTGTTTGGGTTTGTTCAGGTTTTTTAAGAAATAGAAAAAGCAAAATTTAATCAGAGAGGTCAATCTAAAGCATCTTTTACCCACCCACAAAGTAGGTTGTATGGTTTTTTTGGTGGTTTTCTTTTCTAATCCCTATCCTCAGTATTCCAGGTTACAACTTTCTCTTTTCCATTCCAATAGTTTCAGAAACCGAATTGTTTACTTCAATGCTCTATTTCTTCCTGCATGATTCTCAGCTTCTGTTGCACCATTATATGAAAGACATTTTTGTCTGACATTTCATAGAGCTTATGAGAACAATACATTTCATGCATCACCTTTGTATTTCATTTCAAGCCACTGAAAGGTAAACTCCATTCAACCCCACTGAGGTTATCTGTCTTATCCGAAGTCCACGCTGGCTTGGAGAGCCCTTTCACACAGCTGCTCAGACAAAGCCCTGTGTTTTCCATTGCTCAGGCTGCTTCCTCATCCACAGCTCAGAGCCCTTTTGACCAGTTTCTCTTTTTCACTTTATGAACTGATTTTTTTTTCTTTTTTTTTTTTTTAAACACAGGGGACCCTTACAATGGTTGTTTCAAATCTAACAACAGCTCTCCAATAGCCCAATGACAGACAGAAAACCCTGAGATGGAAATCAGCTGAGCAAGTCTATAATCAGTTTGAGAGACCACCAGGGAAAGTACCCAAAGCAAACACCAAAACATACTTAGAGAAATTGTTAAATGAGACAAAAAAACCACCTTTCTGTAGCTTGCAGTTGAAATGGTGAATCCTTCTTTATCCTCTCCAAGGTGTGCAGCTACAGTGTGGTTTCAAATTCCATAAGGTAGGATACAATGGGAAAAGGGCCATTTTCTTATATGGTGTATTACCAAAAACATTCTCCAATCTCCCTGAAGTTCCCTCTTTGGCCTTAGAGATGTTAACTATTATAATGCCATCCCTTCAGCTCTCAAGCATGCGATGTCCTCCCACGCAAATATCAGTAACAAACGAGACCCAGGAGGCAGCACAACTGTGTTTTAGTGGGACTGGCACTGCCACTAAAGAAAGTGTGATTAACAGGAGATGGTCAGTATGTTTGCATTGAGGTGTCTCATCTGGAAGCCTAATTTGAAGGGCACAGAAAAGAAAAATCTAGCTTAAAGCCATGGACACATCATCACTTAATTCAGGTATGAATCCACGCTGGTGCTGAGGCGGTTCCACCTCCTGCCAGCAGTTCCTATCTCGCTACTTAGAGCAACATCGACGTTCCTACAGCCACACCACTTCCTGGCTCACAGAGCTGTCATCACTGAGCGGTGACCTCAGATTGAGCTTTTTTTCAGTAAACTGAGAGGAGACCCACAGTCCACGCAATACAGAGGTTTGGGAGATAACCAAAGTTGTGGGAGAACAGGAACACCATCACCCCACTCAAAAGCAAGAAGCTATAAGCTTAGCTCAGCAATCTTCACACTAATGGTTGCAATGATTACCTTCAGAATACAGGACATATCTAAAGGACCTGGACCCTTCAAGAGGAGCTTCTATTGAGCTCAGGATGGAGATAACATAAAAGCTTAATGATAACAAATTATATTTTAAGTCTTAACTACTCCATTGTTAACCGTTTTAGTAGAAACAGCAAGCTAAGGTGTTTATCTGCTGGCAGTGACTTCTCCCCTGGGTGAACTTCAATTAAATCTCTTCAACCATAGGTGGAAGAACGTAAAATTTAACTTTCTCTCTTTCTCACCACATCCTAAATCTTCTCAAACTGGAAGAAGAAGTGCATTTCCAGAAATGCTGAGTAGTCACAACAGGATATTAGGTTTGTGGGGCTGCAAAACACAAAAGGTCACAGCAGCGAGGCCTCATTAACCAAAAGTATAAAAGACCACCTTTGTCCTTCTCAGTTGGAGAAGTGATGAAGGCAAATTTCAGAAGCCAACTCTTAAACCTAATAGCTATGGAGAAAGAGTAAATTAGCTCTACCCTTCACTGAAATGAAGCCAAAGCCCTGCCCTGCTGTCACAGCTGTGTTTGAGTACAGACACAGGTAGTTATTGCTGAGTTTCTGACATGCTGGAAAGTCACTTCCCCACTTACTATGTGACAAGTGGCTGACAGGTCTACACCTACAAGCTCAAGCTGGGTTTTGATGCTAATATTAAGCAGTTGTGCAAGAGAAGGGATAATGTTCTTGGCATTGCTCTTGCATCCAGAAAGGAGATAATGCTCTCGCTCTTCTTTTGGATGACTAAGGTACCAGCTTCAGTCTTTAAGAAGAGTCAGGAACAGAGATGCCTCAAGTGTTGTCAGCTAAAGTGCGCTAATCTCACAGTGCAGATTATGTGGTTTTGCAGATTGTCCGTAAGATTTAGCCTGACACTACTGAAGGCAAGTTCCCTCATAATAAGCAAATAAACTGTAGTGAATTGCCTTCTTACCTCTTATGAAACCATGTAAGCTCCAACAAGTGGGATAGATAACTTAAACTCTGCGTTGGCCTGGAAGGAAACAGCAAATGCCAGTTTCATCCCAGTTCCCACCAAAAGTTAGTGTTTTATCATTATGATGTTTCTTCCCTAATGCGAAGGGAGCACCCAAGATTTGTAGATGCTCGTGGTCGAAAGGAATGGCATAAGTCAGAGGGTCTGCAAAAGCTTACAAAGTTTTTTTAACAAACTACACACTTGGCATGGAAATTTGTGTGTTAGTCCCAGACCTCCTAGCATAAGCAGTGGGTTTTGGATTAAGGGATAAGGTGAAAGGGAAGAAAGAAAGAGAGAGATTATTTAAAGAGGGGAGAGAGAAAGAAAATAAGAAAGAAAGGAAAAGAGATCCCCAGTCCTGGCTCCAGCACTTATCCAGCTGTGGTGTCCAGGGTCCTGGGGTGCAGGTGCAGAGCAAGTGCACTGGGCTTTGTGGGGGTATCTATTCATAGACAAGTTTTCCCTGCCCTGGAGAGAAGTTTCTAGCTTTCTATGCAAATTAATTATCAGTGCCCACTCCTCTAGACCTTTCTGGAAATGAGTTGGAGGCTTCGGGGGTCTTCAGTGGTCTTGATCCCCCCTACAGTCTCAACCTCATTCCTGTTCTTGCACTGTGTTGCACTTATCTCCAGGAGCCGGAACAAAGGTGTTTGTCCCAGAAAAGTGCTGCCCTAACTCCATAGGGCCCCTTCTCGAGCCACATCTTGTTCTTTCTCACAGAGTTCTTGTCTGTTATTACCCACAGCTCTTGGTTGGCTCCACAGCCATCTGGCTATCAGTGTTCGAGACGTACACATTAGCCCCTTGTCTTGAGGGCTTCCACACTTGTTCTGACTCAGTTTCTGCCACCCGCTCCGTGGATGCTCTTAGCCACTGTTTCCCAGAAAGGGTGAGTAGTGGGATAGGACGAGAATCTGTGGAGGGGACAGCAGATGAAGTGCTCCCAAAAGTTTGCGCTTCAAGTTTCGGTCCGAGGATGCGACAAACACAGCGAGGCTGCAGCCGCAGCTTCGACCACGCGATGGTGCCAAAGCGCCCAGGTTTGGGGATGCGCGGTCGCACCTGCTGGGGCGGCCGGTCCAGCCCTCACTGCCAAAATCATCGGGAAAAGGTCGAAGAAAACGAAACGCACGAATCAGCTACCGTTCATATGCATCACTGACACACACATCTTTTGATTTGTCTCCGCAGTTTCAGGGGATCTTTCTCACAGACTTCATTCCTCATTAGTGCCACAACATCAACATAGAGAAGCTGCGTACCTTTAATTATATCAATTGTCCTTAAAACCATACTCAACCCCTATCTTCAATGACATGAAATTACATAAAAATGAGTTTTGATTAAGCAGACTTAACTAAAAGATAGTGATTAACGTGACTTTGAAACTACTAAAATTAAGTGAATTACAGATGACCATCTTCCTCAGAACTGTTATATCAACATTACAGTCTCAGCAGACTGTAGTGTTGTGTTCTAGAACAATACGTAAAATATATTTCTGAAAATCAGCTTTGATCATTGAAGGCAGAGAGTGGCTGAGAGGGCAGCACAGGCTGAAGTGCAGGTCACAGAGGAAAGGCCCTTCTTGTCTTCCCACTGACCTGCTGTAGGAGCTCAGGTGAATCAGTCACCTCATCAATTCTCTGGTCCAGCCACTGCAAACTCGGCAGGGCTGGGACTGCCTATGACAAAACACGTGTACGGGGGCACTCTCACCTCCAGTGAGCCCGTAGGTGCTGGCAAAGTCACAAACAAGGCCATGGTGAGAACTGTTAGAAAATGCCAAAACTCTACAGGAGCTGCATCACAATTTTGACGTTGTGACATCTGTACTGATAGACAAAAAGAGATGTATAGTCTTCTTTATATGATGTGCATATAGAACCTAGCAAAAAGAACCATAAAATGGGCTTCTTGTGCATAATTGAGGCTTTAACTGCAGCTCAGTCCTACAGAAAGCTGGCAATCCTCTTTAAGACAGCTATTGACAGACAGAAGTAAAAGAGAAAGGCACTTCTCCTTTCACAAAGAAATATGGAAGACAAATCCACCTTTCAGAGAAGGCAGAACTCACATTTTGCTTTTCATTTGAGTCCTCAGGAAATCAGCTCTGACACAGCCTAAGATTTAGCTTAGTAACAACAGGTTTGCTGTGGGTTTTTATTGGGTTTTGAGGGTTGTTTTTGGGTCCTTTAGAATTTATTTGAACTATTTCTGCTTACACAGATGGAGTCTGCAAATGGGGATGGGAGACAGGAGACCACAAAGCAATTCAGCAGCAAGGACCAACAACTTTTGACATGAGACCTGTATAAACTGCACCCAGTATAAATCACCAAGCCAGGCACAACTGTCTCACCTCCCAGCATGTCAGCAGCCCCAAGACTAACTGCCCAACACAGTCCCCTCGTCCCATTTCCCCACCACACCAGGACAGGGGGTGCCCACCTAACTGTACTGTTTGTTCACGTTCCATCAATGTGTTAAGGTCAGAAAACACCATAGAAAAGAGAGTTTTGTCTGCTCAATTTTATTTTAGAATCTTATGCTCCACTTCTGTGCATAAATTTCCTGTGAGACTGTAAAGCCTAGTACCACAAGGGGCACTGCTCACCCCACATGCTTCTGGAGCTGGTAACTCCGAGTGGCACCTGGCACTGGGATTTCATTCTTTCCAGTAGAATACAACTGGCCCGGTCATCACAGCAGCCAGACAAATATTTTCCAGTTAAAGCATCATTTTGGAAATGATGGTTGAGACAATTATGCTGCTAGCAACCAGTCTAGAATTAGTAGTGACACAGTGAAATCCAGTGATAACACAGCAGGCCAGTTTAGACCAATGGTGGGCTCTTTGACTCACCGTGTTCCTCATATTCCCTCTTCTACCATAATTTCACCCATAACGCTGTTGGTACAGACAGGGCTGCAGGCAAAGGCAGCATCCAAGTGCCATGTGAGCAATTCCTGCTGCAGACATTTCTGCACAGCACACTCCTAAAAGAGCCAGGGAATGCTGGTATTTTGCCTACAGCTGGCACTTTGATTTTATGACTGCCAATAGCGGTATACGGCTTTATAAAAATTATTTCTGACCTAATGTACATGTTGTCTCAATTTTTCACTTGTCCTGAGCAGAAGCTCAGAATGAAATCAGTTTAATAGAATAATTTTACTGCGTGTAGATTTTGTCACAAGTATTGCTTACAGGATTACAAAACTCACTCTCTTCAAAGCACAGCTGGGATCTAAATTAAGCCTAGAGAAAACAGCTAGAACTCTGCCAGCCTACAAAGTGATGGTATTATTCTCTTATATTGGGCTTCACTGACATCCAGATATACCCAGTGGGCACTAGAAACCGGGACAGAGTTTGTGAGACTTGACTGTTTCATAATAAAATTTATTGCTTCTATTTATTATTTTCCCGAAGAAGAAACCAAGATGAGAACAGGAAAACATAAGACAGAGAATTCTTCAGAAAACATATTCGTATTGTGATTTCAAGAAAAATAGCAATTTGAGTAGCAGAGAAGGAATATAAGAATATTCAAGTACAGAACTCTGATTTCTCTTCTATTTCTAGAATTACATTATAGTATTCCTAGCACCACAAGTTCAGCAGAAGAAAATGGGATTGTGAATGCTACGGTCTCAAAAATACAATTCCTTCTGCAAATGTGAAAAAAATAACATGATACTCTTTTGTTGTGGTATGACTTTCAGAGCGAATGCTTTATGGAAAACAGTGTCAAGAGATTCATACAAAATTTGAAATGATTGCTAATATGCACAGATATGAAACACAGAGATAGTAACAGTTTTAAGAGAAATGACTTCCTCAAAACAGTCTTATTCACTCTGGCACTTTCTTTTCCACATTATATTTGTAAGAAATCCTTAATTTAGATGAAGAAACTTCGTCCCAAATACGGTCCTTTCCCTGTTCTGCACTTTCCACTACCTTCCCATCTAAGACCCAATCACATCCACCCAATGCCCTCTAGTAGTTTCAGAAACTTATTGCTTTGAGCCACTCTTCTTGCCCCATTTCTATGCACATTTTGTGGGTAGAAACAATCTGAAGGGAAGGGAGGGTAAGTTGGAGGACAAAGCATACCTGCAGCTCATCTGTACTTCAGACTACAAGGTGCAGGAACCATGTTTTCCTAGATAGGCAAAACTTTGTGAAATTATGATAAACTATACACAGTAAATGGCATGCTACACTTGCAAAGTCAAGTGCCCAAGAGACAGCAAGTGCCAAAAATAAGGTAACCCACATAACCTTAATCCAGGACCCATGGCTTTACATGTTGTGGTGGCATTATCAGCTTACAAGACAGAATACTATCTTTTTAAAATCATCATGCCCTGCTCACTGCACAAACCAGCTGGGCTCACTGAAAAGCAATCATTCAATACCTTTGTTGTTCACTGATCCAGGCCTTCTCTCCCGTGTGTTTTTCTAATCCTGTTCTGAAAGCGGAAAAGCCCATCAGGAAACAACTATTTTGATCATATCTTTGCCATAGTATTCAGGTAATCTCACAAACATTTATTTGCATTTACTTCACAAAAGCTATTATGCAGTGCAGGTTTTGTGATGCGCAATCACAGAGGAAGAAATGAGTGAGTATTAAATTGAAGTGCTCATAACTTGCTGGGCTGCTGAGTTTTAGAGTACCCTATGCACCTGGCATGATTTTCATATTCAAAGTGTAGTTTCCACCTGGCAGCAGAAGGAGCAGGAGCACCACTTAATTTATGCAAAACAACTCACAGACAAGGGAGGGACTGTTACTGTCACCTATGAAAAGCTGAGTTTAAGTGATTCGCCCATTGTCACACACTATCATGTGGCAGTGGCAGGGATATAACTTTACTCTCATAAATACTGCTTGCTGTAAATACACTTTCATTTTACTACCTGCATTCCCCAGGCCACTCACTCATCCTTCTAGGTAACCTTTTTTTTTTCAGTACAGAAATGTTGCTCAGGCACATTTTCAAAGTATTTCTAGAGCTGGCTGGAATTTCTAAATACACAGCACAACAGCTCTAGCCAAATAGTTGTATGGGTAGTAATCCTTGGCATTTTCTGCACATAAATACTGTCTTACCACACAGATGTGACACAGGTGCTGTCTCTCAGCAAAGCAGATAAAACACTCCCTGGCACGGCTGGATTTCCTGTGAACTCACACTCACCTGAGGAATCCAGGACAGAAAAGCCCACCAGAAAACAACTATTTTGATCATAGTCTTCGCTACAGTATTCAGATAATCTCAAGCATTTATTTTACAGAAGCTATTATGCGGTGCCGGTTTTGTGATGCACAATACAGAGTAAGGAATGAGTGAGTATTAATTTGAACTGCTCATAACAGTTTTACTTATAACACACGGGAAGGTCTTAATCTTCCATGCTACACAGCAATTCCCCCTAAAGCCCGGTTTTCTCTGCCTTATCAAGATCCTGGAGCCTAAAAGTGTATAAGGACTCCAAGAAATACTTGCAACTTCATAGAATCACAGAATGGGTCAGGCTGGAAGGGACCACCATGGGTCATCTGGTCTCCCCTCCCTGCAGACACTGACAGACAGGGATGAGGTCCCCTCTCAGTCATCTCTTCTCAAGGCTGAACAGGCCCAGCTCCCTCAGCCTTTCCTCACTGAGATGCTCCAGTCCCTTCGTCGTCGTTGTCACCCTACACTGGACCTGCTCCAGGAGCTCCATGTCTCTCCTGTCCTGAGGAGCCCAGAACTGGACACAGCACTCCAGGTGATCCTCACCAGGGCTGAGCAGCAGGATCACCTCCCTTGATTGTGATGATGATGGCATATTACAGAAATACGAAACATACACTCAACAACGTGCACCATCTGCCTGTTCCTGTTACAGGCAGGGACAGCTGAAGTGAGATGAGCATGTCTTGGGCAGTCACTCCATGTGTTACTGTGGATGTTCTCAACAAAATTTAAGGAAGAAACCACTGAAGGCAGGGGAATGAGCATGCGCATGTACATAGTCATGGTCGAGGATGAGGGCAGGGACTGCGCCAGCCCCTCACGGCCCCACACCCAGAGAGGCCCTCGCCACAGGGTGCCGAGAGGGTGGAGCCCGAGCCTTGCTCTCTGAATGGTGTTTTCGACTGTCAATCAAGGCTTCGCCCCGCCCCATCGCTCTCGGGCTGACGGGCGTGGGCGGAGCAAAGCCCCGACGCCACTCGCTCCGATTGGCTGAATCAGCTGTCAGTTGGCTCTGCCTCCTCACCTCCCCCCTCCGGGTTTACTGTGCGGGGAGGAAAACGGTGCAGAGACCTCTCGCGATCTGATTGGCCAAGTTAGAACGCCACTCAAATAAAGACTCCGCCCCAGCGGGACAGCTGACCGCTCAGCCCCGTGACAGGGACAGCGCTGCGCCGGCGATTGGTCAGCTCTGCCGAGTCCCGCCCACCCGCTCGGAATACCACCCGCGGAATGGCTGCGGCGGCTGTCCGTCAGCTGGTGGGCGGGGCGCTCGGGGTGTCTGTGCGGCGGCGCGGCCCGGCGGCGGCTCATGGCGGACATGGGGCGGTGCGGCGGGGCTTGCCGGGCCCTGGGGCTGGCGGCGCTGGTGGCAGCAGCCTGTGTCGCCGGTGGGTGAGCGGGGTCGGGCCGCCGCGGGGGAGCGCCGAGGGGAGCGGGAAGGGCCGCCNAGGTGAGGGAAGCTGTCTTTGCCTGTGTGTGCCAGTTTCAGGACCGAGGGATAGGAGCGGGGGGCTGTCATTGTGCTGCAGCTCCCTGCCCCCACCTCCTCCCATCCACCTCCAGAGAGGGTGCTCGAACCCTTTTATCCTGTCCCTTTCAATCCAAGGACCGTTTTCTATTAAATTATAAATTTCTGTAATTTTATTGTGTAAATTCGTTATATAGAATTATTTTTATAATTATTTCGTAAAATTATTATATAAATTTAGGTATACTATTATGTATTTTCTATACTGCACATGTATAATTATATGCAATATAATTCTTTTATTAAATTCACTTATACTGTATATAAATGATATTAAAATCCAGTTTTATAAGCTGAGACAGAGGGATTCAGATCAGATACTAGAAAAAATTTTTTCACTGCCAGGTTGAGGCATTGGAATAGGTTGCCCAGGATGGTGGTGGATTCACCATCCCTGGAGGTGTTTGAGAGGCATCTGGATCTGGACTGGGTGATCTGGTTTAGGGGTTACCGTGGCAGTGCTGGCTTGATGGTTGGACTTGATGATCTTAGAGGTCTTTTCGAACTCTGATGGTTCTGTGATAGACACACATAATTTTTTTCTTTTGTACAAATTTTCATGTGTTGCTGAGCTATTTCTGTGGTCACTGTAGCCCCTCTGTTACTCGCTGTGAGTCAGGCTTGTGATGGCACTTCCAGGCACTGTAAATATTTCTTACTTAATGTTCCTTAGTTCTCCAGGTTCACAAAGGCTTTTGAGAGCCTGAGGTACAACTTAGGCAGGGTAGGAATTTTTTTAACTATTCCATAGGCAATAAAGAGAATCTGCTGATGTTCCCAACTTCAAATTCAGTTTTAATAATTGAAATCTTGAACAAGTCTAGTGAGGGAAATTTAATTGTGAGGGGTTAATGCTCTGATTTAATCCACCTGAGCAATCTTGCCCTGAGTAAGCCAGTTTGACCCAAATAACATGTGACTGTGTTACAGCCTTGTGGAGAGCAGCATGTGAAATCCTCTGGATTTGCAGCCGTTTTGTAAATTCTTAAAGAAGTTGGTCTGGAAACATTTCTGCCCTTCAAAATGTGGGTTGATGCACCATTAGAATTGGTAGCAGGCCACCCAAGGAACACATCAATTTAAATAAAAAATGCTTGAATCTGCTCCGTATACCTTGGTTGGTTTGGCCTCTTTCCTTCCTTTTGTCTCGCTCCCCAACCTGCGTCTCAGAACTTTGTCCTTTGGTGTGTTTATCATAACATAGCTCAGATTTACTGTCAACATTTGTATGCATGATCATGACCCAGGCTTTGAAACAGCATCTTCAAGGTCACATTAGTTAAATTAATGTCGGGGGAGTTTTTAGCTGCCCAGCACATCCATTTACTATTGCATTGTTTTTGTAAATAGCCTTTAGATTTTTAGATGCCCTGGGTAACTATTGTTTATCACTGCTTGGATTGGTAACCAATTTTCAATGATTATATGAACAATTACTTTTATTTTCTTTAGACAGTTACCTTATTCATGTCATTTTGAAGTGTGCAGTCAGACTTGTATAATTAGAACTTGAACGTAGAGGCCTGCAAATTTTTATTACTCTAATACTTGATTTTCTTGCATCAAATCCGTTTTCTAGTGGAAACCTCCTCAGATTGCTCACTGGGGAGCATATTCTTGAAACTTTGCATTGTGCATGTTACTGCCTGCATACTCCAAAAAAGTTTTAAAATTTATTTAGATAAATTCTGGTGTACACAGTATTGCAGCTGTGCCTAAGTGACTTTAAGATAGGAAGCCAGGTTGAAACAAGCCCTTCTCTCATTTCTGTGGAATCCTTTCTGACCTTATTACGCAGTAAATTACTGTCATCATAAAACAGTTTAGAAATATGCTTTTAGTCAACTTTGCTATTCAAGGTAATGGGGAAAAGACTGAAGGGGGATCCCAGATGAGTGAAAACCCAGCACGAGAAGTGTTGCAGATTGTGGCTCCACACGATCAGCTCGGGTCCAGCGCTGCATCCAAGGAAGACAAACATCTCCCAGTGTCATGAGGTGGAAGAGTCAGAGCAGGGACACCGGAGCTGTTCTGCAGGAGCCAGGTTGTCCTGGCAGTGCCTGGTTTAAGCCAGCGCTGACAAATTCCGCTGGACTTCCTGGCTCTGGGCTCAGTGGCCCTGGCTGTTGCCTGCATGAGCAGAGGTGTTGTGCCAAGCAATCCTGGAAGCAAACAGCTGTGTTGATGCACTGTGAGCTTCACAGGATTTTGGAGTCTGCCTAACTCCACTGAGAGTTCACTTTAGCAGGTCTGAACTATAACACTACTTGCAGCTTGTTACACAGAACTGTGCTGTGCTGTTTGAATAATTGTCCTGCTTTTGTTAATATGGATGTCATTCTTAGACATTGCTTTATAGAAACCTTATTTTGTATTCCAGAGCATTGAAATGATCAGTTCTCATTCCTGGCTTTACATAAACTGATAGGCATAAGAGGGAGGAAGAAGGAATGAAAGCTCAAATATGCTCTTTTCTCATGTTATGTAAAGGAAAATATTGCAGGAGCTCTTACAGCTTCTTATGTCTGTTTTTTAGGTGTAAGTGGTGGTGAATTCAGTATCTTACGATCACCTCAGTCGGTTGTTTTCCGAGATGGAAGGTGGCCGATTCCTGGCGAGCGGATCCCGGATGTTGCTGCGTTGACCATGGGATTTTCTGTTGAAGAAGTACGTTCCAGGTCTTGATTGTGAAACACCTCTAAAGCTACAGACCTGCTCACTCAACATGCAAATCTTCCTGTCGTGCTGGAATATATAAAATTTTGCCCTGTTTCTCTTGAGGAACACTTGACTTGTCAGAGGTGGTTTCCAAGACAGAGCTGTGTGGGTCATATGAACAGCCAGAGGCTATGTTAGCTGGCTCATTTGAGTCACCAGCTGTAGAAGGAAGCCTGCAGAGGCTTTCCAGTGCTCTTCCTCAGTTCTTCTGAGACCCAGCTGCACGCCGTATCCCCTCCATCCATGGTCACAAACTGAGAATCTGTGGAACCACTGTCACTTCTTGCACACAAGCTCTCTGTAGGGCTCTGTTCCTGAGTATTCTGAAGATTGTGAAAAATGGCTTGGCATGGCAGGCATTTTGTCAGGTCAGCAAGCCTGTCTGCTGAGCAGAGTTAGAACAAGTAGGTTGGTGACTTAGGAAGTAATCCAAAACCTCGGAAACATGATTTGTGGTGGTGTTTCTCCACATTAAGTATTTGAATCCAACTTTAGCAGCGTTTAAAGTGGGGCACATGAGCAGGAGCCCTTGGATTGATTCCATCTTGCCTACTGAATTTTTTTGCTGGGCTTCAGCAGGGATGAGTGGCTGTCGAAGCAGTAGATTAAAGTCTAATAGCCAGATATCTTTGGCAGTGTCTCTGTGCAGCCAGATACTGAAATCTGCAGGCTGAGGCATTCTCACAGTGCTGGTGAGGGCAGCCAGTTCTCGTTTCTTCCATATATCAGCTAGGGAAGAGGTCTGATAAGTCTGGTTTGAATGCAAGGCTGCTTAGCCTGTGTTTTGGAATTTGAAATTACCTTGCCGTCAATTAATTCTGCCTTTTTTGTCATCAAACTAGTAACAAACTTGTGTGAGTAGTATGACTAAGAAGTAGATTTTGATTCTTTTATCAAGAAAAACCAATCTATTGAATGGTATTGTGTGTGTTGCATATAAAGACACCCAGAAAAACAGTGGGGTTTGGCCTGTTCTGGCCATTTGGCATACTGGTCATCCAGAGATATGTCACGGCTATCATGGGAAAAAGTGTTTCAGTACTCACTACTCACTCTGTGCCTTTGCCACAGCTTGGGATTCATTTTTTGTGATGGGTCTGTAGCATCCTTTAGAAATAGTTCTCTATTAATATTAATTTAAATCCTAGAAGCAGGGAGGGAAGTGTTTGAATGTTTATTCAGTTCAGCCCTGAAACTGAGAGTTACTGAAAGCTGTCCCTAAGGCAGAGATCACTGAGTGGGCAGCTTCCAACCCTGGTACGGAGAGTACTGCAGGGCCCACACACTCCTTTTGCAGCTCACATCAAAGCTGTAGTCTAGGAACATAAACTGACAGTGCAGCAACGCCACTGTAGAGAATTTGTGATTCTTAATGCATTACATTGGGAATTCTGAGAAAGAGTCATTCAATATTCCTCCCTTTTTAAAGGAAAACAAAACCAAACCCCATTTTTGTCTCTGATGATGCTTTAAAACCTTTTTCCTTTGTTTCTGTGAGGTGATACAAATCATAATGTCAATGACATTTAATTCTAAAATGCAATTAAATTTGCTTTCAAAAAGAAAGGGCAGTTACGTCATTTACACAAATGGGGAAATCTGTTTGCCTTTATTCCAGACAGATGAATTTGTATTTTGTGCCTGAATAAACGAGTCAGGTAGCCACTGTGCTCTTACTGATTTGTAATTGTAGTAAGCTACTAAGAAATCTTTTTGTACTTCTGTACAAATTTGTACATTTTAGTTTAGTTGCCTGTTGTTGTGATTGACATTTCCCTCTCTTCCCCTTCCTTTCCACCCTGTTTCTTTCTTGTACTGAAAATATCAAGGTGTTAGTGGGTTTTTTAAGTTCAGCCTTCACTTACTAAATACAGACTGAAGTATTTATAATTTAATTATGAGAAATAACTCTTCATGTATCCATTATATGTAATTTTTTTAAATGTAGACTTTGCTATGAAGTTACTGGCAGCTTTTAAACAACAGTTCCTTCATGGTTGACTTGAGGTATTACTCAAGATGAGAGCAGTCTGGTATTAACTTACTTCCCTGTGAAATTTCCAATAGGCTGTCCTGCACAGAGGCATTAACAGGATAATAAGTCGTTTTGCTGTAATAGTGGGAAGAACTCTTCTCTTTCCCTGTGAAATACAACTTTTTTTGCTATTTTGTACAGGACCTCCCCTGGCCTGGGCTGGCAGTGGGTGATCTGTTTCACCGACCACGAGCCACTGTGCTGGTGACAGTAAAGGGCGTGGACAAGTTGCCTGTGAAAGGGTTTTCCTACCCCATTGAGAATGTGAGTATCCCCATTTGGAACTGTCATGTGATTCCTGGGACTCCTGTGGTCTGATGACAAGTACATGATTCTCTGCTGTAGCCCCTGATGTTCACTTATTTCCACGTGAAATTTGCATATCCCCTAAAATGATGGATCAGGCTGTGTAGATCAAATATCTAGTCAGGATTCCGTACAAGGTAGGAGGCTTTTGAGATCACCCAGGGCTTCCTGTGTTGAGTTCAGTAACTTGTTTGACCAAAGCATGTTCTCCTTGAAAGACAGCTAATTTTAATGTTTGTACCAATCCACTTCTTCTCGTGGTAACTTAATATTCCAAAATCAGAATTGTTTTTTGCTTCAGCTGAGATGTGATAACATTTTTCTATGATGTTGATTTTTTGATGTACTGTATCGCCCTCTGAGTGGTCTTTTGAGTTTTCCTCACGTACTTGACTGTGAAATACAGCACTTGGAAACAACATTCCATTATACTGTATCAAGAAGAAATCAACAGACATTGCATTTACCTATTACTGTCTGTCTTTGCTAAGACTTCTCAGGCTTGTTACAGCAACACAGAACCCTTTAAGTTGGAAGGGAACTCTGGAAATTGTCTCATCCAACACCCTGATCAAGCAGGATCAGCCAGAGCAGGCTGACCAGCACTGTGTTCAGTCAGGATGTGAGCATCTCCTCAAATGGAGACTCCATGACCTCTGAGCAACCTCTGCTAGTGTTTGACCACCCTTGGAGTAATAAACTTAGTTCTTATGTTAAGTTAAAATTTCCTGGTTTTAAATTTATGCCGTTGCCTCTTCTGTCGTAGGATGCTTTAAGTAGTGAATGGAAATGTGCCATTCTGCTTCTTTTTTTGATAAAACCCACAAGTAAGTGTTTAGAAAAACTAACAGTTCTATTAGCTTGCCAGTAATGGCACTATACTGTGGTAGCATTTCTTCTATTTTTAGTAGGTTTTTTTATACGTCTTTTTTTGTTTCAGCAGTTGGTCTTTCTGCTGGTATGTTTTCACCCATCAGTTTTCTGTGGTTCATAACTTTCCATTGGCAGTGAGGTTATTTCCTTTTTTGCATTGCTTCTATATTTGTTGGTCTCATTTTACTGATAAACAAGGCTGTACTCTAAGCCTAAATAAGCCTCTTAATTCACAGTCATGGTCCCTTGGAGTTCTTCAGAATATACTGTGTCTGCCAAATAAATGAAATGTTCATAGATACACGTGGGATGTTTTGTTTTGCACATAGGTTCCTATTATTTATTACCACTCTGGAAATGTGCATACCCTTTACTTTTCCAGGCTTTTTTAGTTAAGATCAGTAGCCCTTGTTTATTCCAAAAATCTAACTAGACTTTGCCTTCCAGGCTGTTCCTTTCAGTCTGGACAGTGTTGCAAATGCCATCCATACTCTGTTCTCTGAGGAGACGCCCGTGGTGTTGCAGCTGGCCCCCAGTGAGGAAGTGAGTATTGCTTCACTCCTGGTTCCACGTGTTCCAAATAGTGAAGCCTCTTTCCGCTTGTGTGGCTGGAGCAAACCCAGTTGATCACGTGAAATTCTGGATTGGAGGTTGCGAGCATGATTGGGTATTAGCGTGTGACTGGAGGAAGTGAGCAGGAGCCTCTGCTGTCAGTAACCAGGGGCTGTTCTGCAGAGGGTGTACATGGTGGGCAAGGCCAACGCCGTGTTTGAGGATCTCTCTGTCACACTGCGCCAGCTGCGGAACCGCCTCTTCCAGGACAACTCCATCCTCAGCTCCCTCCCTCTCAACTCCCTCAGCAGGAACAACGAGGTAAAAAATCATCTATCAGTGGGAACGTCTATGGGGTTTTTTTCTCATATTCTTAGCTAGCTTGTGCTTTTCTCCTTTCCTCGCTCTTTCTTCCCTCTTTCTTTGCCTAAGGGAGCCCACTCCTAATTTTTTCTAACTAAATTACTAAGTTCAAACATTTTTTTCTAAGCAACTTTATTGAAAGAGTTATTTCCTTCCAGCATGTTCTGATGTTGTAGCAGACAACTGTTATAAAATGCTTGCAACAAAACAAGACTTCCCTAACTTGGGTTTCATCAAAGGAAATACGTGTCTCTTTCTGCCTCTTCCCCCAGGTTGACTTGCTTTTTCTGTCAGAACTTCAAGTCCTACGTGATATTGCAAGCCTGGTAAGGTTTTCTGAAGCATTTTCCCCTGTCTTGTGTCACAAACTTCAGAGATCTTTAAAGGTAGAGAAGCCGTAGTCAGCATACTTGGCAACCAGTGATACATATATAAGTGTGTCATCAGCTGGTTCCATCAGTTTAAGTGATGCATTCTATTTGTATCAGCCCCATCACCGCAGTTGTGAATGAGAACCTTAATAATTTGTAGTTTTCTTTTGTATTGTGTTCGGTCAGAACAGGGGGAAATCTGAACTGCTGTTTCTCCATACCCAAAGACACAGGAAATACTCAGGGAAGAATTTGCTGGGGCTTTATTTATTGTCTTACTTGTGAAGTATAATGGTAGTTAAAAACATGTTCTTTGCCCTGTCCACCATTTTACTTCAAAATATCATTTTATCTGAAAATTTGACTGGAGTGACTTCTGTACCATGAATAGTGATGGTGGTTTTCATGCTCCAATGGAGGGGTAAGTTTTTAATTCTGAGGATCTTTTTACTAAGAAGCTGCTCTCTTGTTGCTGTAGTTTAGGGTTTGTTTTAGTGGGTCAGTGGTGTGTGGGTCTTTTTGTTTCATTTTGATTTGGTTTTTTCTGTGTGTCCTTTAAGGTGCAGCCCTTAACTACTGAAGTGAAAGAAAGAGTTGTGGAAAAACTCAAAAATTCACATTAGGTGAAGGGCTAGTAGAGAGAAATGGGACTCTTGAGAAAATGAGGTAGAACAACTTGGTTTTGTCTTGCAGGCTAGAAATGCTGCTGTTTAAGTAGTTGGGAGGATGGGATTAAATTCCTTGTTTTCAGAGACTGTTGTCTTGTGCAGGCAAATATCAGTGCTGCATCTTCTCACCTGTAGAAATGCAAGAATGTCACTACTCTCCTTTGAGATAATTTGCATTGTATTGGTTGGATTTTCTGACAAATGGATGATATTCCTCAAATAAACCACTTTTGTACATGGGCAATAGCAAGGTAGCTTCAAACAAGGAAATGATAGTACCTAAGTCTTGTAGTTATGTGTTTTTGTTTTCTCTGAGTTTTATTTTCATGGCAGTTACAGAACAAGGATTCTGATGTCGATAAGTATTTTATTTCTTTTTAGTACAGCTCTCTATTATGTGTATGTAACCTCATGTTAGGAACAGATGCTACATAATGATCATCTGCTTTCTTCTGTAGAATTAAAAAAAGAAACAATTATGGACATCCTTTAAGTTGGCAAGAATTCCCTTTCCTAATTAATATGGAATATGCCTGTAGAAAGTGAGGCTGGGTTAGTCCAAGTAAATTGATTTTGTGCAATGTGTTTTTAAAGTAACCTGTGTATGAATTAATTTCTTTCTGCCCTCAATGTTGTGCCAAAGTTGTCTCGACACAAGCACTTAGCCAAAGATCACTCTCCAGACCTGTATTCCTTGGAACTGTCTGGTTTGGAAGAGGTTGGAAAACGATATGGGGAAGACTCTCAGCAGTTCAAGGATGCCTCTCAAATTCTTGTAGACTCTTTGCAAAAGGTATAATTTTTACCTAATGAACAAAACTCATGGTACTACTAAGAAAATAATTTTTGTGTTAACTACAAAGGAGTGAGATGTCACTTCATTAGTGATGGCTTGCCTCATGCTTGTTTTTGTTGTTGTTTGGTTTTTAAAATGCAGTTGTTTAGTTATAAAATCGAATGTTACAATTTGCCTCTATGGAAAATGTTGACATGTTCTACAATGTGGTTAGATATTTTGCATAAAGGAGTAGGGGTGTATTGAAACCATATATCAACATGACTTGATATGTTTGTTTTTCTTAAACAAACACCTTGCATTTGAAACCACAAGTGTGTCTCACAACAACTGGCTCTTGGAAATGTGGAAATATCTTTTTCTCAGGGTGCAGTGGTTAGTTTACTCTTGCCCACAAAGCTGTATAAATCTAAATTTCTAAGACTTTAAAATAACTGCTGTTCATCCATCAGTGTGCTCAAGAAAGTAATTCTTCAGCAGGTCTTATGTAATCATTAGTTAAATTTTTATTGATATCAGTCACTTTGAAGAGTTTCCAAAGCCTGATGAAAAGATGCAAAAACATGAGTTTGCTAAGCCAAATACCTGTTTTCTCTAAGCATTGCTCTTTGGCCTCTTTGACCTTAAGTAAATATATTTAAATATTAGACATATTAGCATTTGGACCAGATTAAAATGTTCGGATTCATAGATTCCTAGTGGAAGTTTGAGAATATTTTGTTGGAACTGACAGACACACAAATAGGAAATGATGTGGAGATGGGCCTTTTGTAAAAGTGATAAAAGAGTGAGTTTCAGCCCAGAAAGCAGCCATAAGCTACAGTCTGCTGAGCAGTGATTGGGGGTTGGAAAGAGACCTTGTAAACCAGGGTAAAGTTGACACTTTCTTAGTGAAATTCTAAAATAGTGTAAACTTTCATAGCTTTTTGTAATTAGTCTTGAAGCTGCCATGTTATGTTTTAGTACATCTTGCTAACAAAACTCTGCTTAATTCCTGGCTACAGTCTAGGCTTTTAATTAAACCACCTTTTGTTTTCCAGTTTGCAGACGAGATGTTTAATCTGTATGGTGGGAATGCAGTAGTAGAAGTGGTGGCTGTGAAGGAGTTTAACTCTCCCCTCTCAAGGAAGACTCGCTCCATTCTCCAGGCTTCACAGGTAGTAGAGCCACATTTTTCTACAACTCATTTATTAAAAGTGATCCAAATTGTATCAGTTCACCTGAGTGTAACTTTTTTTTAAGTACTGAAATACTGACTATGACTTAGACATGGGTACAGCTTTCTTACTTGTGTTGATCTTCACTTAATCATCCAATAACTTCACTTGAGGAGGGCTCTGGAGGTCATCCAGTCCAACCTACTGCTCAAAGCAGGACTAATTTAGGAGCTAGATCAAGTTGCTCAGGTTCTTGTCCAGCCAAGTTCTTGAAAAGTCCATCCCTGAAAGTCCCACAGCCTCTCTTGCTCCAAATCATTAACCACTTCCATGGTGAAAACTTTTTTCCCTTAGGGCTCATTAGAATTTGCCTTTCTGTGTTGTCTCCCCAGTGCATGCAAGTCCTGCCTCCCAGCTGTGGGAAAACATGTTTTCCTCGGCTGGACTCCAGACACAGTCCAGGATGCAGCTGCCCTGCGTCATTCCAGAGGCACACTGCTGGCTCCCATTCCCCTTGTCCACCAGGAGCTCCAGTCCCTCTCTGCAGCTGCCCAGCTGCTCAGTCCCCAGCCTGCTCTGTCACATGGGTTATTCTATCCCAGCTGCAGGGCTTTGGATTTCATGAGGCTCCTGTCAAATGCTAGTATGTCTCCTACTCCTTTGGATTCCACTGATGCTGCTCACATAATCACTTCTTTGCATTCTGCGCCCTTGCATCAGATTTATCTAGACAAAAATGCATCTCTCCTATTTAGGTTGCTCAGACTTTGGATGGAGTCAAAATGTTTGGTGTGCAAGCTCGCTTTGAAGTAAATAAATATTTTCTTTATTGCAGCCTAGAAAAGAAAATCCGTATAACCTTGCCTATCCGTATAACTACGACTACTCTGTAATCTTCAACATCGTTCTGTGGATGATGATAGGGCTTGCTTTAGCTGTGATAGTTATCTCCTACAACCTCTGGAACATGGATCCTGGCTATGACAGCATTATTTATAGGATGACAAATCAGAAGATAAGAATGGATTGAACTGCACTGTATTTCAGCACAGGAAGATGATGAAGAGCAAGGTCTCCTTTAACCTGTGTGGAAAACAAATATTCTGACATGGTTAATTGTGGAAGTTTTAAAGGTGTATTTATTTCTAAGTTTTTTTTCCCCCTCTCAAGACTATTTTAAATGTTAGTAGTAGCACCAGATGGGATTTAGAAGTTGAAATCTGCTTGCTTAAAAAAACCGAAACCGAGTAATTGTTATTCAAGTGACATCATTCCATTTTTTTTATCATGTAACATGAGTTTTTGAAATGCCCTGTACTGCCTGTGCCTGTGCAAACCAGATAAATTGAAATTACAATAGCAACATGTTGTTTGAAACTTTTACACTGGAAGATTAAAAATTATAGCTAAATTGTTGTGTTGTATATTATGAACCAGCTGTAAATGTTTGATGTAAATATTTATAATGGTTATATGTAACTTCAGAGAGAATAGTAAATATTCTTCAGTAAAATACTAAATACAGAAATATTTCTATCAGCCTGGGACTTTAGTAGCACAAATGGCATTTTGATCTCATGTTGATGGCTCAGAGGTGAGCTGTACACAGAAGGGTCACTCCAGAACTTTAATGATTGGGAGGTGAATAACACAGGTGTGGCTGGTCTGTACAGTGCAGTCTGTGCATCCTGAAGTGGCACCAGTCTGGTCATGGTCTAACATCATGTACAGTGGAAAGTTCCTGTTATGATGCTTCGTGTTCCTTCCATTTGTGTTGATGTTATTATAAAAAAAAATCAGTTCTTTTTGATTATAAGAGTGGACCAACACTTGATTTAAGTATACCTGGATTACAGTCCTGCTTCAACCATTCAATAAAACAAAGAACAGTTGTTCTAGAATGCATTTTTTCCTTGTGGCTTTGTAGATGTGGCTACTTCTGTTTAAGATTGGTTCAGCTGTCCAGAGCGGGTGTGGCAGTATCTGATGTGTGACAGTGGCCCTAAGCCTGCAGCAGTTTAGTTTTAACTACCCTTCAAAAGAAAGATTGTCTTGTGTGGATTTTCCTAAACAAGATAGTGAGTGTAGTTAAAACAAGTGGTTGATCTCTGGCTTGGGTCTTTTTTAGAACTACCTCCTTCTTAGAAACTCAGTTGCTCTTGTGGTAAAAGGAGATTTTCCAGGCTACAGCAACATGAGTGGAAACTACTTTTTTTACCATCTTGTCCTCTAATATGCTTAACTTTCCCTACTGTTAGGAGATAATTGTTCCACTTCCAGAAAATAAGTTCTCACTGAATTAGTCTCGTTTACTGGGAATGTCTGAATTGGTGGCATTGAAGTTGTTCGTGTCTTGGAGATCCTGGGCAGTGATTCAGGTTGAATTGAGCAAATTGCAGGTTTGCCTGAGTCCAAGAAATCCAGTTCAGTATATGTTAAAATGACTTGAAATTACTTTTAATGGCATTTCAAGTTAATCTGGATGATTGATACCAGTAGATGGAAGGGAGCAGTTGCAGTGGCAGTTTCTCTGACAGGAATGTAATTATGAGTGTTCTGTGACACAGCATGGCAGAGCAGACAAGGGAGGGCTCTCAGCCAGGTGTGAGAAGTAGGACACAGTGATTATGTCAATGATTATGAGTAGATTTACTGCTAATACAGTATCTAAGCATTGCCAGTGCAGTATCTAAACAACAATTCTGTCATCTGTAACAATGGGTTCAGAGGCTTGATCAGATTAGCAGTCCTCTTCAGATGCTGGTACAGGGTTTTACAGGAGCTAGTTGTTTAAAGGGACTGTGTAATTAACGGTAAGTATTTATCAGCTGTATTTTAGTCAGTCTGAAGTTGGCGGTGTAGAACTTGTTTAAATGCAGGACCTGCCACCGAGATGGTCTCTGCCTGTCAGCTCTCTCCCAGCTGCTGGTGTAGGCTCTAATTTTACTTTTTAAAGCTGGTTTCAGACTACTTTGAAGGGTGAATTGCAATTCCCACTTCTCCTGTTAGTACCACATTTGTTCCTTCTCATGGCTGTAGGCCTCCAGCTGGTACTAAAGGTGCTTTTGAGCACTGTCGTGTGTGCTGTGTCTTAAATACCAAATGCTTTGTGCAGCACAGGCTGCATTTTGAACCACTCCAGAGCCCCTGTACTTCAGTTTGAGTTAGGAAAGCCAGACACACTTTATTAAATGACAGTATTGCTCCATAACTGCTAATCAAACAGGCAATTACAATTCTGATCGCTGAGCCAAGAATGGCCTGTTCATACTTAGAATTAAGTTAATTAGAATGAAAGTGCCATCAACACCACCAGACCTGCTCTTGATTGTTCTCTTTAAATTTAAATCACCCCAAGAATATAAACTGTAAAAAGATTTATGTGATATGGCAGAAATCATAGGTTTTGTTTGCAGAGCTATGAGGAAAGCAGCAAAACTGTCAGGTGAAGTTCTGTGAAGGAAGACAGCAGGGAGGAGCCAAGGCAGGAAAGGGATGCAAGGAAAGTAACAGCTGGTATTGGGATTCTGTGTGCCCAAAGTGAGAAGGGCAGGAGGGTTGTTTTGCAGTATTTGGCAGCAAGCAGCTTCACCAGGCTGAGAAAGGCTCCACAGAGTGCTGTCAGTGGGATTTAGGATGCAACTGCTGCAGGAGTAGTGATCTGATCACCAAAGAGAGCTTTTCCTTGGGGAGCTTGGCCTCTGGCACAAAGGGTGATGTGTATTTGATTGGGTCTTCTTCACACCTTGGTCTTAGGTTGCCCAGTATTTGGCTTGGGGGGGACCTTAACTGAAGAAGGAGAGAATCCCGAGTCAGAATTGAAGACTAAGTGTTGCTTTTGATACTTAGGTTGAAAAGAGAAAATAAGCCATAAATTAAAGGGTCCTTTTAAGAGTCACTGTGCTGCTTTTTCTAGCTAATGCCCCAAAGTCTAAACCTGGCAGAGGGGGAGGTATCATCAGCCTTTCTGCCTCCCTCAACTTTCCAGACTTCTCTGTGGCAGGAATGGCAACTTTCAGAGTTCTTGCAGCTGTAGCAACACACAAGCAAGGGAAGCCTGAAGCAGATCTGAAATGTGTAAATGTTAACGTCTAAAAAAAGGAAGTGGAAATGAAGAAACGACATTGAAATGCAAATGAGCAACCTGGCAAGTGGTTGCTGGGATTTATAGGTCACCCTTCGTGGATCTAAGAAGCACGCTGCCAGAGTCTAGGTAAAGAGATAAGCATCTCTCTCAAAACAAAAATCCTCCAAAATAAAAATGACATACTGAATCCTATACTGACACAATTTTTGGCTATGGTGAAATGGGTACTTTGAGCTGAAAGTCATAAATGTTCTCTAGAAAAAAAAACTTTTTTTTTGCTCAAGTGAGGGTTTGGGACTCTCCTGCATTTTTAATTTTCTCTTCTGCGGGCCCTGAACCATATTCTTAGGGATTTTCATCTTTGTAGAAGCAGGGAGAGCATTTCCACACAAGTATTGCAGGACAGAAAAGGAGCCGGATCAAGGAAGAGAGCAGTGGAACTATCAGATTTCAAATCTGTGAGAACAAAAGAAACTGGAAAAAATGGGGAACGCAGAAGTTTATTTCCTGTCCTGTTGCGCCGCTCCTGCAGAGCATTGCTGTGCAGGAGCTGAACTGTAAGGGGCTCCTACAGCTCGTGGTGTGAAATCACCGCCCTGGCATTTCTGCCCAGACTTGTGCAATGTGTCTTGCCCACCCAGGGCTGAGGGACAGGGGACAGAAAGCCTGGATGGCCACGTTCCTCTCAAATAAATAGAGCAGAAACTGATGGATGGCACAAAGCCAAGCATCCAATAGTCTGCTCCAGTGCCCTCTCCTACCTGAACTGCTGGAAAAGCAGCTGCTACAGATGGTGTCTGTGTGTGGCAGGCAGGAGATGGGGCTCTCTAAAACCAGGAAGGCATGGGCAGTGCTCTGGAAGTGCAGAGATTCTCCTGGATGTCTGTAACAATTACCAGGAATTATTTTCTAGAATAGATCAAAAAGGCATGTACTGCATCTGTAGTCTATAGTGGTCAAGGACAGCACCTAGAATATAAATCCCGTCCTTAAATAGGGACTTGCCTTGCTAGTGTGCTTTCAGAGCTTAAAGAGATTCCTCTGTTGCTGAAGGATGGATTCACACTAAAGGACTCTGGCAATCAAATTTGGTATTGTTGATGTCACCCAACATCAACAAAAATACATATCTCAGTTCTTGGCATGAATACACACCATAAAATGTTTCATAAGGGGAACAAACTTGATGGTTGCACAAAATTACAAAGGCAGTCAAATTCCACTTGATCATGCTCCAGTGCATGAATTTGTGATGACAAATTTACATGTCCTTAATCTCGTGAGCATATGCTTTTCATTAGGCCATGGGTATAGAAGCAGTGGCTAAGATAAATAAATTCACTGTATTTTAGCTGGTAGCTGATGGCCAGCACTGTAAAGTCATGGACTTCAGTGCTGCCAATCTACTCACCTGATCACCCGCCTATTTTAAATACTTCTTTACAATGGCATGGTCCAAGTACCCAAGCAATTGATATAAAAAAAGTCTGCTGCAATACGTGAGTGATCAGTCAGAGCATTTGGAACACTGGAGGGCTAAATGGGAGCTCCAACCACACCCTAGAGCAGGTGATCAATCAAAATCTTGACTGTGGTACAGCATCAGCTTGGAAAGAAAAAAACAGCTCTCAACTATTTCTGTCACTTCTAGTCTCNAAAAAAAAAGAAAAAGGAAAAACCCATAAAAACAGCTGTACCAATTATTTTACATGGGCCCATCCCAACTTTTCTGCAGGCCGGCAGAGCCAAGAGGAGGCAGCTACATTCTGCTGCCAGCGCTACCCGTGGCAGAGCTGCCAACTCCAGAGCAGCTCTGACTCCTTTGGAGCCAGGTGAGTCTGAACCACCTCTGCCCCACTGGTGAATGTGCAGTTCTCCCCTCTGGAAATCTCCAGGGAGCTGTGCCCTAGGTTGTGATGGATTCCTTGGGGGCAGGGAGGCTCTTCCCCATGGCTGAATGGGGTCGTGTTCCCCAGGGAAGCCTGGTGGCACCCACACGGTAGCAGCTCTGGATAACCTGACAGGAAAACGTGCTAGAAATAGGAAGTGCAATCAGCTGTCAGTCATGCAGAGAAGCAGATGGGGTGAGGAGGCTTAACTGGAAAAAGCACAAACTAAGATAAGTTTTCTCTATATGTGAAATGGTTTTGTTCTCCTTCCTGCATGTTTGCGTGCACACACACTGTGTTAAATTTGTCTTCACAAATGAAACCTTAGGAGAAGTTTCCTCCTCCAATTAAAAACAGTACTTTTAATAAAAAGTGAAAGTATTTTTAAGTTCTTTCCATATTTTAAAGGGGATTTTATAAAAAAATGTATGCTAAATAATTTGTAAAAATGAGGATTTATAAACTCAGAAGATGAATAGGAACACATCCCCCTAAAATAAGATGTCCAGGAAAAACATCTTCAGCAGAACTGTGCCAATACCTCTATCATTCCACAGGTGATGCTGACCAGAAGCTGTCTTTGATGTGTGTTACTTCTGGAGAAAAACAAAATAATCCATCAAAAATAAGCACAGGTGAATTAGGAAAATAAGCAGGACACAAATAGCACTGTCAGAGCAGAACGGTGCTGGTGCCAACCTGCAGCACAGGGGTCACTTTAACTTTGCTTTTGTCCCTTAACTACCGTGTTTTATCCAAGGGAATGGAAGAGTCAATACTAAAGGGAATACAGAGGGAGTCAGAGGGGCTGATTCCTCACACTTCCCCAGGACCCAAACAGGGGTGAAAAGCCTGAAACCTTAGAAAGTGGTTTCGGGGCAGTGGTCCCTCCAAGTCTGCCTCCCCAGCCATCCCAGGGCAGAGCTGGAGTCTCCTGTGCTGCTGGTGAGGGAGTAAGTGCCAGGCAAACCATTCCATCCCAGGAATGTGCTCGGGAAAGCAGCCTCTGACATGTCACAACTGGAGTCATGATCTTGTCATGAGACCAGCTTCCTGTCTGGGACAGACTGTCCAGACTGGAACAGCACAAACAACCAGTCTGCATTTTACTTCCTCCTCTGCTCCCTTTTGTCCCTTTGTTTTTGGTGGGGTTTTCTTTTTGGGTTTTGTTTTGTTTTCATTTTTTATTCTTTTTGTTTTGGTTTTGTTTCTTTGATTTTTTCTGTTAACCCAGAGGTTCCCAGGAATTCACCAGCACAGGAATCACCTTTATTTCTTCTTTCCACCCTGTGTTCAGCCACTTTCACACCACAGACCTGATTCTTTAGAAATTCCACAGCTGCTGAAATATTCAAATTGTTGGCAGTGGTGAAACAAGTCCTCCTTGCCATCATTTTCAGCACTGTGTAGGAGTAATTGGTTGCTGTAGCCTAAATTAACTATCTGGCAGAGGGGAAAAAAAGTCCAAAAAGTGGGAGTCTTTAAATGCTGACAAATTCCTTTACGAATTTCCCTGTAATGTGCTGCTTAATCTTTAGGTGGAAAATAAACACATTTGCATTCTTAACTACGCTATTTTTCTCTTCAAGCTCTTCCTCTCTGGTGTCTGTTAAAATTTGGCTTTGGTCATGTTTCTGTTTTTCAAAGCACTGTAGCCTCTGCACTCCAATCCTTCAAAAAGTTCTTTATAATCTGCGTCTCTCGCAGGCGTTGGAGTAGAACAAATGGACAAGACTGTTCTGATGGAATTAAGTACATAGGACACTATTCCTCAGGACATCCCTCACTCAGGAGGACACAATGAATTCTCCAGGGCTGGGCTGTTCCTGCACGTGATCTTCATTTCACCAGCTTTAAGCTGCCCTCTGCCACTCCCTGAACTAGGCTGAGCCTGCATTGACAACATGGGACACCCTGGCAAAGATTTGGGATGGGATGGGATGGGATGGGATGGGATGGGATGGGATGGAGAAGGTCACATTTATTTGTTTGTTTGTTTGTTTGTTTGAATGCCTGTGCAATTCAGATGGGGAGAAAAATTTGGAAAAGCAAAGAGAATCAGAGTAAGATTTTGATCTCTTTCCTTAAAAATGAAGGTATGGAAAGCACTGAAGTAAAACGATGATACAGGAAGGACGTTCTGGCTCCCTCTCAGTTGCAGGGAGGATGTCCCAGCACCAGGGCTGGCAGGGAATGCCGTGGCACTAGGTTGTTCGGCTAGCTCAAGGACCACGAGTGCCGCGCACCCACCCACGCGGGAGAGGGTGGCGGAGGCTGCTCGCGGGCGCGCGGGAGGGTTGGCGAGGTTCCAGCCTGGACTCGCCTAACCCACCGGTGGTCAAGGTGTGCTGAGGAGGTAAGAACGAGGTGGAGGGACTTCTGTGTGGGAGAGCAGGAGAAGATCTATTCAACTTGGAGGTCACAAGAAGAAGTGGTGCCCAAAAGCCGTTACCAGGGCTTGTTATACCCTTACCAAAGGGTGGGGAAAACATGACACAACCAATAATACAGGGACATGGGGTTTGAATCCTGGCGGGCAAAGGGTACAGA
Organism: Rhagologus leucostigma; assembly: GCA_013397725.1. Lineage (NCBI taxonomy): Eukaryota > Metazoa > Chordata > Aves > Passeriformes > Rhagologus > Rhagologus leucostigma. The sequence goes on along the minus strand of VZTD01004673.1, from coordinate 299,821 downwards.
CCAATGGAGGATAGTGTGGGAGGGGAGAAATACCGTGGGCCAACAGGGGATCAGGGAACCCAGAACCCTCTGTGGGAAGAACCAAACACAGGGGGGACAGGGGGAGATGGCAGTGGCCAATCTGATATTGCTGGCCGTGGAACCGGCCATAACGCACCGCAACAACGGAGGCCATGGGGAGGGAGGGAAGAAGCAGCCAGGGACTGTCCCTCTCTCCAGCCCTCTGCAGGACACTGGGCACCTCTGGGCCAGTCTGTGCTACCCTCCTCCCTCCGCTCCCTCCACTCCTCCTTAACTTTAAGATCAATCTTCGAAAGACCTGGGGCTGCGCGGATTTTGTTGTTGTTCTTTGTGCCAAAGAAAGAAGAAAAGTGCTTCTAAAATCACAAGAGCAGCTGCCTGACTCTGGTCCTAACTCTGCCCAAAGGGACTGAAACAAGACGGGAAAAGGGCAGTTTTTTCCTTGGATTCTTACAAATAACACCTCATGCTCGCAGCTTTCTGTGGCTGAGTTAATCTCTGTAGTGCACCACAAAGTTCAGAGCAGTGAGGATCTCCCAGAGCCTCCCTCACTGGGGATACTGGGAGGATTTGGGAATTTAGGCAAAAGCATGTAATTAAGACAGAGCCTGCTAGGTTTATAAGCAGCATTTTACAGAGCATTTGCCTGTAATGGATCTGGGTTTGGAGACACAGGAGGGCACTGCCAGTCCTATATTTCTCATGGGATACCAAGCAGAACCGCTTGTTTCATTTTTCTTATTATAGGTGCATGAGCAGTGGCACCTTCTGCAATGCACACAGTGAATCTCGTGTCTCCCTCCCAAATCCCTTTGGCCATGAGGAAGAAGAAACTCTCAGTTCTGAGGAACACAGCCGTTCACTGAGGTCTCCAATCCCCCAGGGAGAAGGGAAGAGCTGCAGCAGTGCCCGAGCAGGGCCATGACCGCGCTGTGCTCAGCTCTGGCACTGCTGCCCACGAACAGCCTGCACGGTGTGGGGCTGTACAGTGCTGTGTGATGTGAAAGGAAAGAGGACTCTTGGGAAATACTCTGGTCAGGGTCACCTCTGTGACTTTCTGCTGATGTCTGTAGTCCTAAAAGTTAAAAGGATGGAGGACAGCTGCTGTGCTCCACCAAACTGGCCCGAAAACTTCCATCTGCCCACAAGCCGAGTAAATCTGCACAACAAAATCCACGCAGATGATGGGTCACCTCAGGCCCCAGCAAACTCTATCTGCAGTCACTACCCCACCATGCACGCCACTGGGGTTTGAAATAAATGAAACAACCCGGAATAATCCTCTCCCAGGATGCCCAGGATGTGCTATTTGTACGCTGCAAACAACAGTGTGTTTGAATAGAAAGTTGATTCCTTCAGCATTATCCCTGAAAATCTTCAGAAATCTTTCCCCGTTTGAGCTGACTCTTGGGTAAGAGTTGCACATGGATGGTACCACGCTGTGCCAAGCTGTGCAGCGAGCAAGAGGCAGGAGGTGTGTAGGCAAACTCTGGGTTTTTTAAGGCACCCATCTGCAACAAAACAAAGCAGAAAAACAAATGCAAAAGTGTGCAGAGAAAAGCAACTTACAAACCCGATTTGGGGGCTAGCAAGTGTGTTTTCAAATCTAAGATGAATTCAAGTTGATTATGACCAGCTATGGATGGATCTGGGCACCTAGTGCATAGAAAAGAATGAATTTATTTCTAAAGATTGCCCTAATCCCTGTCTGTGAGATACCATGAAAGGAAAGGCACTATCCAGCTCCACAGTTGCTCCCAAGGTAAATTCCAGCCCACAGAAATCATAAGGAATTTATTGTTTCCAAACATCCAGAATGTGCGTATTACACCTGTACAGTCAGCAGGGAGCTCTGCGAAGCGGTGGGACTGTGCCTTCACTGCAAAGTGAGAAGGACAAGACCCAGTTTGGGCCCTTGGGACAAACATCCCTGACTGACTCACACCCAAATGCTTCCACACCCACCCTGAGCCAGTTCAGCTTGCAGAGATCTCACTGGAGCAGTCCCACACGGAGCCAGGGATCTCGCCCTCCTGCAGCTTCTGCACAGCAAGCCCGAGTCCCCTACCTGGCCCACTTTATCCAGCAGAGGAAAACACACTCAAACAGAGCCCACCCTTCAGAGACTCCTGCCAAGCAGAAAATTTAACAGTGGGACCACTGAGGGTGCCAAGAGCTGCCTGGCAAAAGCCAAGGCCTGAGTTTGGGTTCCCAGCCGACTCCTGCCTGGCTGCTGGAGCTCTGTGGTGGAGGAGAACACAAGGGGTGTTTCTCCATGGCAGCAGCAACTGGGAGGGTGCTGCTGGGAGAGCCACTCAGCAGCTTCTGTTGTGGTGTCCTGACACCTTAACCGAGAGCTGAACTGGAAAACTTGAATGGTGAGTGCAGAGCAGGTGGAAAGGGTAGAGCTGGGTTCAAACACAGGTTAGGTCTCAGCTTGGAGCTGGCAGCTCTCCTCTGGGCACTGAGGTGACAGCCAAGCAGGACTGAGCTGGGCTCAGCCAGCTGCTTCAGTGTGGGGGGAGGACGTCTCAGTAGTATTTGAAGTTACACTTCAGTTCTCACACAGTACTGTTATCAAAATAGCTATTTTCACATAAAATCCCTAGGTATCAGTCAGCTTTGTAGGCTGTCCAAGTAGTTAAGGCATACATCCATTTTTCCTTTTTTTTTCTTCAAGATCATTGATGGCACATGTACACGAACACTTCTTTTCTTTGCCTTGTCCTTGTCCTCCTTTTGATGGGAGGACAGAGCACAGATGTAAATAAACAAGATGTATCTGTCCTGCTGGGTGATGTTTACACAGATCAGCAAGTCAAAGTGTTGGCTCTCTTTTCACAGCACCGGTGTGTGATAATCCCAGTGTCAGGTTGTGGAGAAGCTTCTGTTGGGGTACATTCCTGGTGAACAATGTGCCTTTCTCAGCTGTGTGTGGAAACCATGACAAGTTCCTACAACATCTCAGCACGTGACAAGCAGAGGCCTCATAAGCGTAAGGGGGAGAGGAGAGGCTGGAGGCAGCCCTGCAGAAAGGGATCGGGGGGGAGTCAGTGCTGCTGTGGCAGCCAGGAGGGCAAAGCCCATCCCGGGGTGCACCAGACACGGCACAGCGGGGTGTCAGCAGTGATTATCCCACTGTACTCTGTGCTGGGCCCCGCTGTTTAACACGGGTGTTGAAATCCTTGAATGTGTCCAGAGGAGGGCAACAAAGCTGGTGAAAAGGCTGGAAGGAACGTCCTGTGAGGAGTGGTTGAGGACTATGGGCTTGTCTCCTCTGGAGAAGAGGAGGCTGACAGGCGACCTCATTGCTCCCTGCAGCTTCCTGAGGAGGGGAAGTGGAGAGGGAGGTGCTGAGCTCTTCTCCCTGGGATCCAGGGACAGGATGCGTGGGACTGGTTCAAACCTGCACTGTCAGGAGACATTTAGACTGGACATTAGGAAGCATTTCTTTACTGAGAGGATGGTCAACACAGGAACAGGCTTCCTGAAGAGGTGGTCGATGCCCCAAGCCTGCCAGTATTTAAGAGGCATTTGGACTATGCCCTTAACAATGTGATTTAAATTTTGGTCAACCCTGAATTGGTCAGGCAGTTGGACTAAATGATCCTTGTAGGTCCTCTCCAACTGAAATAGTCTTGCCGTATCCTATCCTATCCTATCCTATCCTATCCTATCCTATCCTATCCTATCCTATCCTATCCTATCCTCTGTAACCTGGAGCGGCAAGGTGGGAGCTCACGTGCAGAGCAGCACCAGAGGCACCACCACAGCTCCCAGCCCTGTGCCAGGCTGGCTCTGTCCCTGTTTTTTGGGATCGACGTTGCAGAGATCTGTGCCGAACGCACAGCAGGGCCCAGGCTGGCCTGCAGCCCCCCAGCCGCCCCCTCCCTCCTTCTGCTGCAAAATCAGCTCCAAAGGACAGGAGTGCTTTTCTCTGTCTCTTCTAAATGCTGCTTTGCCAGCTTGCCAGCTGCTTTCAACACCGTACTCGTCACGGAGGAAGCCTCAAAAATAAAGATGCAGAAAGCAGCGTGGTGCTGCCGAGGGAGCAGCCCCCGTGGCAGGGCCAGCAGCACCAGGAGGGCCCTGGGCAGGCTGCTGGGGGCCGGTCCTGGCCTGTGGGTCCCGGGGGGCTGCAGGTGAGAGGTGGGGGTTCCTTGCTCACACACACCAGGTCATGACAGTGTGGAGACACGAGTGCTTCACGGCCACGGGCAGATTTCCCGAGGGTAGGGTAGGACTGCTCGTTTGTTCTCGATCAGCTGCAGTGACCCTGAGAGGGGTTAGACACCCGTGAGGGAGGCACATCCCCAGGTGTGGCAGAGGAGAGGGAGGGGACCCCTTCTTGCCTGAAGCCCCTGAGCCCGGGGAGCTGCCTGCCCTAACACAGGGCAGAGATGTCAGCAAACCCCTTCCCACCCCAGAAAATTCACATCCCCTTTTTTGTGGTTTCTGGCAAGCTCCCCCTTCAGCCGCTGCTCTCCAAGAGTCCCAGGTGCAGGTGAAACTCCCTCTGCTCTGGTAGCTGGAGCCTCAGAGATGGCCTTCCAAAGGCACCTGTGGAGGTGGGGCATCACAGGAGGAGTAAAACCAGCCCGTGACAACGCTGAACACGATGCTTTCCCCGCTGTGGGACCCTTTTCCGCACAGCGGGGACACGTTTTCCCAGCACTTGCCGATGCCAGTCGCTCCTGGCTGTGTGCAGCAGCTCTCCAGCCAAGTGCGAGGGAACAGCCCTGCCCCGGGGGCTCTGCCTCCACCGCCTCCGGAGGCCCCTCCGAACCTTTTCTAAGGCAGGAATTGAAGCTGCTCAGGCTGAAGCTGCCGGAGCTTCCCGCATCCGTGCTGCTCTGCACAGCCTGCCCCCAGCCCGGGCGCAGCCCTTCCCGGCTCAGCATCCCTTATCTCCCGCAGCAGAGGCCGGATGCTTCCTGCCGGAGCCTCCATGCGGGGTCATTTCCTAAAGAATTCATTACTGCTCTGGAGGAACGTGAGGAGCTGGGGGTACGCGGAAAAGCGTCACGCAGTGAGGGGGCAGCTCAGCACCTGCTTCCCGGGAGTGCAATGCTTCTGGAGCCAAAGTTCAGCCTTAAAAACCTTCCCCAAAATAATGATCCACCCGCTGAGCAGCAAACCCCCGGCGGCTGCTGGAGCACCACCGGAAAAGCGTCGCATATTTGAAGTCAGCGTGATTTAATCTAAATGTGAAAGTCTCAATTACATCGCTATTATGGGGTTACACAGAGTCACGGCTCGGTAATTACAGCCTCGATGCTACATATGGTTAATACATTTCAATTACACGTTAATTTATTGAAATGCATCCTTACCTTAAAAACCTCTGAAATTCTGTGGTAGATGGAAAATTTGGGCCAGGGGAACAACTATAACCACTTGAGCTGAAATGGCCAGTGTAGCACAACTTCTGAAGTGACACCTTTGACAGACTAATCATAAATGCGATTAAAATGACCCAAATGTTCTCCTAGTAGTCTATTTTTCATACAGAAGATTTTGTTTTAAAATGCCTGCGAACCAGAGTAACTTTCAGCTGACAGATGAAACTGAGCACACGCTTAAAGACGAACTGCAGCTCGTAAAGAAAAACAGCTTCTGGTTTTATGGAGCTTTGTTTTGTCTCAGTTTATCATCAGAGCTTGTTTCCCTGCAGCCTTTGTAAACTCAGTTAAAACATCTGCAGACTCAAAGGCAACCTGCAGAACACTCAAACGTGGAAAGATACGAAGGAATTAAAACTTAGTTTCAAACCAAAACCCCCCAGAACCCCACCTTGATTCTGCTTCTTGCCTGATTATTTGCAGGGCTCAGAAAAGCCTCTTCCCTGTTTTCTGTCTTGAGGAAACCTCTAACAGGATCGGTATTTGTTATCTGGAAAGCCACAGTCTATGGTTGCCACTGGGAATGGCTTTTTGGACACCTAAAATATGTTCCCATCTGACACTGGCTAACATTTCTAAGCCAGAGCTGTGGATCAGCTCAGAACTATTTTTCTTCTGTATAATTAAATTCCCTCATCCTTGTCCCTCAGGTGGGTTGATCAAAAATTTAGAAACCTCTAGAAATTCTGCAGGATGTGGAGCCACTGCAGCACTTTCAATGAAATAAATGGACAAAGAAATCCACAGTAAGGAAGAAATCTACAAATAGCCCCAATGCAGCAGGTGCTCACATCATCTGGCTGCCAGAAAAAGGGACTGAACACATGGAAAGTGAAACTTAAAACTGAAGTTGTAAATACACATGAAAAAAACCTTTAAAACTGCAGTTGTAAAGTCAGCCATTGCTTTGAAAGGAACAAGTGTCTCTGGTGAGTGGGGAATGCTTCCTTTTACTAGTAGTGTTTTCCTTAAGAATGTAATTATTTAGGAGAAATGTTTAAAATGAGGTGTATGTTATGAGTGCTGTGTATAATATAAAACAAAATTTAACCTTCCCAGCATCTGGGATTTGGAATGTCAGTCCATAACCATCTGTCAGTAGTTACATGTTTTGTTTTCTCTGCCCTGTGGGGAGGCCTCTCCCTCCCTTTTACTTCCAAGTGCTGAAGTTCTGCCCCCCCCACACTCCACATCTCCTGCTCCTTCCCACAACCAGCAGCAGGTACTTCTCACGTATCAGGAAGCTGATTTTAGGCATGGGAATGCTCCCACCTCGAAACCAGAGCACTGACCAGCACAACAGCCAGTCTTTTTCAGATATCCTTGTGTCACCTCTCAATTTTAAAACACCAGTTTAGTTCTAGAAAGGCAGAAATATGGGCTCTTTCCAATGGAGCAGCAGCAGCATTTAAAAACTGCAGGTTTTCACTCCAGGGGATGGGTTTTGTTTTTCAGAAGCAGAAGCTGTATAACCATCTGTTAGATACACACAGGTGAGAGCAGCACTGATCCAGAACCCACACTCAAACCACAGGTTCAAGGCTGAAATCTGAGGTGGGCACCAACCAAAAGGTGATTTCTAATGGCAAGAGCTTCAGAGAAAGAAGCACTGTGACAGTCGTAAGGGCAATGGGCAGCCCTGAAGACAGCAAGACAGGCTGGAATACATTCACTGAAAGATATTTAAAATTAGTTTCAAACATCCTTCAGCTGAGCAAGGAGCTGCCAGAGCTCTGCGAAGGGAGGGAGGCAGCACAGCTGAAAGCCACTTTTGTAGGAAGTCAGGAAACCAACTTGAACTCCTTAAAAATTTGAGAATACTGATCCAGGGGGACACATGGTTAAATGACAGAGTAACTCCTACAGATGGACATTTTATTCAATTACAAGAGCCTTCAGTCATCACTGACAAAGTTATCGACATACGTCCAATTCAGGAAGTTAAATGTGAGGTTGTTTCTTTTTTGGATCAGACTCTCCAGTTTTGTGGTATGCAGGTCCAGCTTCTACCTTACCTGCCTCTACAACAAGACAATGAAGAGTCTGTTATTACAGACTCCATGACAGATGACAAAAGGTTCTTTCTTCCACTAAGGTTTGCTTTCAGGACAGAAAAGATGTAGTTCCTGGTATAAGAAATGAAGCACCATCTAAAGTAGGTACAGGTTATTTTTACAACCAGGAAAATGAACAAACTCTGTTCTACTCCGACTTGGAACAAATTGAACCCACAGGATAAATAAATAAAGGTTTGTTTGGGTTTTTAAGTTAGCAGCGTGTGTGTGTGTGTGTGTGTGTGTGTGCATAACCAAGATCACGAAAAAAGATAGTGCAGTAAGTGTGAACACAAAAGATCTGACCAGTGGCTACAGGGGAGAAGAAGGAAGTTTAAGATGATACAAAATTCAGTTTAAGATTTTTTAATCCAGTTTATTAAATATTGCTTTTTGGGGACATGTTTACAACAAGCCCAAATAAATTGTTTAAGGATTCAAAGCAGTCATATTAAAATACAGCTTCAATATAAAGTTTGTCACAGTTTTACAGTATTCAAAAATGACAGACCTGCCTTAAAAAAAGACTATTACACCAAAACATAAGAAAAACAGAAAAACAAACAAGTTTGGCATTTTCATAATCTTTATAGTATAAAACAGAATATTAAATCTATTACCAGCAAGCTGATACTTCAATCTATTACCTAGTCTGAAGTGTCTCCCATTAAAACACACTATACAACAGCACTATACAAAAGTCGTGGTGATACTCATGTGATGAAAGTGCATCCCTGAAAGTTTGCCAGTTTATAGTTAGCTCTTAGAAAAAAAGGTAAAATTAAAACGTCCTCTTTTAACTGAAGGCTTTATTTTTATTTTTTTAAATTTTTTTTTTTTTGCTGTTTTGTCTCACTTTCAGCCTTCTTTTAAAAGTGTCTAGGGACGCCCCCCAGGGGGCAGCGTAAGATTAACCATCAAATCACGAACGGCTGCAAATATTGTGCATTCACCTGGAACAGGGAAAAGAGACATGTTAGCACCGCGCCCCCGACAGCCCTTCCTCGCTCTGGAGCAGGGAAAAGAGACAGGTTAGCCCCACACCCCACAGCCCTTCCTCACTGTGCCCCCCTGAGCCCCTCAGGGCAGAGCCGAGGGTGCAGACACGCGGCGGCTGCGACTCCCAAACCCCAGCGACCTCCAGGGACATTGGGATTTGTGGGAGTTACCAGCTGAAGTAGCTCCAGCTTTCCCAGCAGGACTGCTCTTGTTGGTGATGGAATTGCAAGTAGCTCTTAACTTTTAATTGCTCTTGAATGTCAGATTGAATCTATGCTAGAATTGATCGCACATGGACTGTGGTCTGAATTTTTCTGTATGTTATTAATTAAGAGCACCACATCTTACAAAGAAAATAACCCAACTTTTTCAAGTTTTATTTCTATTGATTACAAGCAGAAACTAAACATTTTGGAAGAATCAAGTCTGAAACAGCTGGAAGATGTTTTCCGTCCTAAGCTTAGTCTTGGAAACATTTCTAATTCCAAGACCGGGCAACAGTCAGGAATCTGTTTCATTCAACCAAATTACTCTGCCTCTACCCTTGGAATCTAAACTGCAAAATAAAATATAGAGCAGGTGGACTTGTGTTTCCAACAGCTGAGATTCAATACTGAGAGGAAAAACCAGCCACAGCTACCTCAAGTTTTAAATACCAGCACTTGTTGACAAAAACACACATTGTGAATATCTTAAAAGAAGTTGAAACCACAGAAGCGAAAGAGTTAAATAAGAACAACAAAAGATGAAGCAACAGGCAGCTGTGATTTTCATCTACTGTTTCCTGGTAAGAGAATACAATTGATAGCCACTGTTGTACCCTGGTCACTGTGGGCTAAATTTTTGCTGCATATTTCAAGAAATATCAATTAGAAGACATTGAATTTTGCTGCTGAAGGAGCAACAGTGTGAGCAAAGAGATAAGAGCAGAGCCTGTTGGGATGCATTAATCTTAACTGCCAGACTAGGGATTCCCAAGATTATTTTGGGCAAGTCATTATCATATCAAAGCTACAAATCTGGGCTAAATACCATCCACTGCATCACTGAAAAGCAGACACTGAAAAATGTTTAGTCGTGAAGTGCTTTAAGAATCATCACGAGTCCCTTGAGCTCCTCTCTAAGGGTCACCTCCAGCATCCACAGGGCCTTTAATTTCCTTACCAGACTGATGTCCACTACATACTGCAGGTTTTGGAATTACAGCTCAAGTTTAAACTTATTATTCCAGGGCATCCTCTCAGTTCATACAAGTATTTCCCCAAAGTAAAGTATTTTCTCCCATGGAGGCATAGGTAAAGTGGTCTTAGAAAGACAATGTGTACTCACAATGAGTCAACATTTTACTGTTAAACACATCAGAATGTGTTTGCCCACAGATCTGAAAAGAAAACTCCTTCAAAAGAACTTACTTTTCAGGCACTACCATTTTATTAAGAGGAAAATTAAGCTGAATACAAAATACTTTCTCACAAAGAGAGAAAGGTAAAAAAGATACAGCCAGAACGAGGCAACACTGATTCCAGGTTACAATGACAGTGCCAGTAACATCATCTGTGCACAATGGGAGGCCCTGGTCCTTCCTGACTCAAACAGTGAAAAATTCCCTTAACCAAGCAGATTGCAATTAGTGCAGCAGAGAGCTAACAGGTAGGAAAACCAGGAAAATCCTGGGTACAGCACAGGAGCAGCAGAAGAGAAAGGAGCAGCAGACGAGAAAGGACACACATCTGGGATCTCCCATGTACTGCCGTTATAAGAGAAGTCTCCCAGCTATCTACTTTCATCTGTTGGGTCTCCTATCACCTTTCAATGGTGAAGAAAAGAAGGTATTCTTGTTCTCTTTGATCAGATATAATAATGTATGTTTTGACAGTAAGAACAGAGGAAATTGCATTTCAAGTGTCCTTGAGAAGGTCCTACTTTGGCTGGGTAGTGGTGGAAATAAATAAATTCATACAGACTCATTCTTTTGGAAATCAGAGGAAGGACTACTAGAAACCTCCTCTGCTCAGCCAGCTACATTCTGCTTTGCCTGGACAAGGTTCTGCTTGTGGCTCCAATGCTTCTCCTATGCTTTTTTTCCCCGTCAATACTTTGCTCCCTCTACTGGATTCCAAAACTGCTTCAAAACTTGCATGACAAACAGAAACTGTCCATTCTGTTCTATCTAGTGACCATCAGAAAACATCTCACCTGGCATCACCAGAGCAGCTTTGACAGTTACTTGCTCTGATGTGGTATTTTGTGGAGGGTTTACTTTAAAACACAACTCAGTGCAGTAACAAACAGCAAAGCAAGAACCTACCCTTCCCCACACCAAGGGAACTCTGTGGGGAAGCACCTTCCAAAAGCAACACCTGAAGTTTACTTAACGTATTCTTAAGTAAAAGTGCTATACAAACAACAGCTCTCTTCCACATACAGAACTCCTACAGGGAACTCCACATGCCCTCAAGGCTATTTTCTCTCCTATTTACCTACACTATTACTACATGTTAAACAGAAAGTGCATATTAATTTAAATCCCATCACAAGTTTCAGAAATGTATGCATATCCACACCAATTTAAGGTAAACTTTGCTCATGTCTTAGCAATTGAAATAATCCATCAAGCATAGTTAAAATTACTGCATAACAACGAGATGAATAATTATACAAAAGAAAAGTCAGTCTCTGGATTCACAACTTCAATCTATTCACTGGGTTACTGGAAAAATTTTGTTCTTCATCAGAACTGAAAGTCATTGTTCTTCTGAGCCATCTGTGTATTAGGACCCCAAACCACTGCTTACAGACAACATGCTGCCCAAGAACCTGCTACTGTTCTTCAACGTTTTAGATACTAAAAAAAAATAAAAGGCATGACAAACAAGAGAGAAAGCAAAGCACAACGCTGCTCACGGTGCACTACCTACAGGCCAATGAACACTCAGAACAACCTAGCTCAAACACTTCACAGCACATCTGGCGGACAGAACTGTATGCACCTCTGCTAGTGGACACACTGACAAAGGAGTATACAACCACTGCAATTACTTTTTAATCATTCACAGCACGTGGACAAGTTCTGATAACTATTTTAACATCCCTTTATATTCTACTGTTAAGATGAGCAACTTCATAATTAACCATGAAAACTGACACTTGGCCATAGCATGTTTCTTGTGACTCATTCTGGGCCCATTTGTCAAAAAGTGTGACTCTTACTGAGCAGCAAGAGTTGGGCCAAGAAGAAGTGGGTGCATTCTATCACTCGGGCAGAACAGCAAAACCCAGCCTGAATCATCAGTGCAACCTTCTGCTGTGTTGCCAATACTTCCTATTAAGTTATGTACTGCCTGTCACATCAGGAGTTTGTAATCACTAGAGAATTAAGATAGAAACCAAGAAGAATTCAGACTTAAGAGAGGTTTAGTGTTACACTGGAGATTTGTCACAGATGTCTGGGTGAAGAGAATATATCTACTGGACATGTACAGTACCTGGTCGTGGTGAATTCAGTTCAGCAAACCTCTTTAGAATATTGCTAACCATCATTGGAGCAGCAACAGAAGAGTTCTGCTGCCTGGGAATGTCAGCCTGTTGCGTTGTACCCGAAGCCATATCATAAATAATTGGGACAATAATACTAACAGCTTCCTGTGGGACTGTTGTTTTCTGTGTTAGCTGGAGCTGTGGAGAAACAACCCAAAAAGTGTGTTAAATTGAATGACCACGTACTTCAGTGCAACTTCTGACACAGTTAAACACTCCAGGCCTACAGACAGAATGTACTTCCACCCCCCTGTTTTCAGACATCAGTCCTGTAACAGAGAAAGCATCAATCAGGTGGAGACTATTTTCTTCTCAAAAGCACCCCACAATGAGCATTGCCTCGGGCACAACACTAACGTAGATTTGTTCTGAACATCTCATCCCTGCTCTCCTCTCCCAGCACCACTAATGTGCATGTCACCCAGTCTAGGTGGTTAGCGCCTCAAACAACAAAACACCCACAAGTTGAGCACTTGAAGATGCAGCCCAGAGGGAGCTGAACTTTTTATATTGTCAACATCTCTCCAAGAACACAAAACACGAGGAGTTGCTGTGCTTTAGCAGGAAGGAGAGTAGGAATACGAACCAAACTCATTACAAAAGAGATCCACGCAAATCCAGGATTCCAAACAGCACAACACTTGTAGCTATTACAGCTGTCAGGCACAGTGGGCTTATGTTTTGCTACAAACCCATGATGATCTCAGAGACATGCAGGGTTAGAATTTTAAAACAGATAGCTCTACTTACAAAAAACAACATTTTGGATTTCAGCACAACAGCAGGTGTTCCTGGAGGCGCAATTGGTGGAGCGCTGGGAGGGATTGTTAAACAAAACTGCACGTTCCATTTCAGCTGACTTGCCTGGTCAGGGAACTGTTCGGAGAGAGCAGCACAGAGAAAGAACAGCAAAGGTCTCATGTCAGTGACATACACAGCTATGAAACAGGGAAGCATCACAAAGTAGGATGTGCCTCTTTAGCTAAACCTGCAGATGTTGCCAGGTTTAGTGAAGTCAGAGTAACTCTGAAAGAACTGAGCACAACACAACCAGAAAGATTCCAGTCAGCCTATGCATGTGCCTGTTGTGCAGTAACGTGCCTGCAGTTCCCTAAAATCACCAGTTTAAATGAGAAATTTTGGGAGTTTCCAGGAGAGCTGATAGTAAAACAAAAACTTCTCCAATAACATTAAATAACTTATGTAAAAATTTAGAGTCTTTTGTGTGTTTGTAGATAAAGATACAGCAGCTTTTTTTTCAAAAATATAATAACCAAAGTTGGGTGAATTAAATAAATAGAACAGTGGACTTACCAGCTCCAGTTTCATGATGTGTACGCAGTCCCTGAGGATGTGCGTGGGAGCCCCTAGTAACTTTGTGAACGCTATCAGGGTGTTTGCTTTAAAAGGTGGTCCTGCAACCTAAAGAAAGACACTATTTAGTAGTGCCTATGTAGATAATAAATATATCATTTAATATGCAACCAGCACGCACAGCTGTCAGTTTTATATTTTTCTTACACATGCCAACGAAAGCCAGCAGGACTGCTCAAAACAACACCAGAGATTAAAAGCAATGCACAAAAATGTAAACATTCTTGATTTTAGTACATACCCTTGTTTCAAAGAACTTCTCCAAAACCTGTAACTCCTCTGATTTCCACTGTCCTGTATTTTCAGGTGTGACTTTCAGCTGCAAGGTCTGGTTGGTTTTGGGATTGAGAGCAACCCTGCATTTCAGTGCCTCCGTCTTAAACATAATGACACCTGGTTCATTGGAGTTTATTAACTGTAGCTGCATAAAAAGAAGATTCACAGTCAATTAGTCATTTGTTAAATAGCATGAACACACACACACACACACATACACACTCTCATCCCTCCCCAAAGTGTACTGATCAACCTCTCTTTCCAGAAAAAAACAGATGATATTTTAATACAGGTAAAATTGCCTTGAGACTTAAGCTTATGCCAGATTTGGCTTCTTTCTCGGTCACTGGAATCCATGCCACATAAGTGAAGAGGCACATTTATTTGTCCCAAACCCTAAAGTAACATTCCTGACCTAGTAGTTAACATGAACTAGTAAAACTCACTTCTCTGTGAATCCTGCCAAGTAGTGGCATCCACGGTAATCCCGTGGATGTTCTAGCAAACTCCCAATGCACATGCCAAACCCAAGGAACCCACAGCATTTGAAAGTCTCGTCCTAGACTTGTTATCTTAACAGTTACCAAATTTCACCTGACCAAACAGGTTTTCCACATCTAATTTGTGTGGAAAAGAAGTGGAACTAAATGGTTTCTCTAAATTTTGACACTTTAAAAAAGTCAAGAAGTACAGCACAAGTCTAACAGCAAACAGTTATTTTATTTGAAGTATTTCAGCTTGTGCCTGATTTGAAAGACATGGAGCAGTCACATACCCACAGGTCCATTTCAACTTAAACCGTACCGTTTCCTGTTGTATGATCCTCTGAAGATGCCTCCTCATAATCACCGATCCGAGGAATCGCTCAAGAGGGGAGCACAGATAGCTGCCAGCTAGTCCTGGCACAAGCCCAGGGGTAGGAGAGGGCAAGAGCAGAATATTCAAGGCACTGTGGGTGAGGATTGTAGGAATGGATGCAGCCCAAGAGCGCTGAGGTAGTTTCCGAGGTGGAGGCATGCTTGTCGGCATGGCTTGGGAACCTGTGGGGACACAAGGACTTGCAGTAAGGGAGGATTTAAGCTGAAACATAAGATATGTGTCCACTTTAATTGTCACTATTCATCAATAAGTCCTCTGGGCCAAAGCTTAATCCTTATTTAAGAATTTACCTGCCTAGTGATAGGCATCAGACAGACAAAGAATTAGTTTTGACCCTGCACCCATGCAAAGAGTCTCAGTAACATTAAAATCCTCTTCCCTTTTCCTCTTTCTGCAGCATGCCAGCAGACAGCGTTTGCACAACAAACTCAATGGGACGTAAAGATGGCCAAATCAGTCGTGCAAGAGCAGCATTACAAATCTATGATGTGAAAAGTTAGTATTTGGGTTGGCAAATGTGCCTATCACTGCTTTCACTCTGAAGACTTTTCTCTTAGTCACGGAGTTCAATAGTTTCAGACTGATTTCTGCACTGCAACAAGAGCTATCATCAATCCTGCTGACATTTATGCTGTATGCTTTAGCTCATTTTTCCAATTTGTTATTGAAGATTTGAACTAGGACAGAATAAAGGCTTAATTTCCTTGGATATTTTACTGTACAAGGGCAGTAAGGACTGTTAGACCGACACAAGAACTACCAAAAGGAACACAACTAGAAATGCTAAACATGAGTGTTTCACAGTTATAATACTGATAAAGAAGCCTACTTGTTCCAGCTCGTGGGGAATGAGAGGCATCAGGGACAGGTGAATGAAGGGAAGGGTTGGCTGGTGACATTCCAGGCATCCGTGCTGCTGGTGATGGACCAGAGACCTGGGGAGATCCTGGCCAATTCCCTGCACGCTGACTGGGTGACATCATGGTGTATGGTGAGCTTGGGTCTATGGTACCTACAGATGTTACAAGACCATTATTATTTCTTTAAAAAGTAAAAGGCTTTCTAATAGAGAAATCTAAAAGAGGCTTACCAAAATCTGTAAAGCATGAAAGTGCCTGCAAGCTTTTAGACTACTTTTTACAGCCATACAAAACACACAAGTGGGGGCAGGGAGTAAAAATCAAGATACAGATTTCAAGGGTTTCCAGGCTGTATTTTTGAAAAAGTAAAACTGCATGTTAAGAAAAATTGTCATATTCAACAAGTAACAGGTTCCAAACTAAAAGGAGCTCTTGCCTGCAGACTTGGACTTCTACTGCTCCTCCGCAAATGGAAGCCTCAGCCAGACAGTTCCTTATCTATTCACTATCTTACAGCTATCTCTGCAAAAGTATCTCTGCTGCACAGACTGATCAGAACAAGCTCCTTAAACCCTCTGTGGTACATCTCTCTCACTTTGTTGATCTCAACAATCAAACTGATGTGTGAAAATTACCATCTGAACTGTTCATTTGTTGTGAGCTATACAACAGTTTCCAATGCACTGTGATTACACAAAGGATTGTTTTGGCACCTTTCCAAAAAACCCAACCGAGTCAATAAAGGAAACAACCAAAAGGCATGTTGCTCACATACAGATATGTCAAACCAGCCAGATTTTGACAACGTTTTCAAATTGCAAGTATTTGCATTTCTGACCTGTTCCAGTTAATTTTCCAGGCAATGTAAGCAGTGAAAATCCACTAACTAATCTGTCAAGATAAAAGCTGCAACCACTGTTCTGCTACAGGACCACACTGAATTCCCCCACATTAGGAAGCAGAAAGGAGTGACTGATAGTCAATTTTTAACATGTTAGGAATGCCTCAACATGCCATGCAGCTATTTTTGACTACTGTTAAGAGTTAACACTCACATATATGAAAACAGCTACTTGAGCCAACTACAAAACATGAATTTTTCTCAGTTAACTTAGGTCTGCTCTGGAAGACTTAATTTCAAGAAGCAAATCTGCCCTCCGTGTCACTACATATACATCTGCCAGTAAAGAACTCACCATGTGGGCTGGCAAAGTTAGCTGTTTGTCCCATTGTGATTCCAAGAGAGGAAGGTGAAGGAGATGGACCAAAGGATGCTGGTGATGGTGCTCTTAAAGCCCCGCTAGGTGAGCTTGCAGCGTGCAAATTTCCTGATCAAAGACATCACATCACTTGACATACACAATTCTGTTCTAACTTTTTTTATCAACTGCTCCCTTCTTTTTAAAGAAACAGCAAACAAGATTTAAGAGAATTTGTTTTCGCACTCGAAGGCTTGATTTTGTACATGCATGACTGTTACATTTTTCAGGTTGATTCACCACACAAAGGAAAAACTTCCCATGATATTTGGCTTGAAGAATGGCATTTCTCTCCTGCTCAGCCCTTGCCCAAATTTAAATATTTTCAGCTGTTGTTCTAAAACAGCTGGCAGCAGAAAGCAGAGCTTTGGTGATGAAAAGCTTTTCTTAAGAAGCAGGTATTGAAAATTAACAGGTTTTTGTCTTAGCAAGTTATAAACTGTTAAGAATGAAACAGTCCCAAATATTACATAGCTAAAGAGGGCAGTTTTACTTAATGGGTTTTTTTTAGCTTCAAAATGTACTTTCCAAAACATGCGTGGCAGGACTCTGCTTTTTTTTCCTCACAGTGTAAGGTGCATTCTCTTGGCTAACCTGGGGCTACACACAGCTCAAATAACAGAAAAAACATGCATGCACAAACACCTATTTTTCTAGTACAGGATCAGCTCCCAGCCTCCCAGCCATCCTACCTGGTGACTGCGTGTGCATCATGGAGGGGGAGGGCGTCACTGTGTTGTGGTAGGAGGTGGGTGGTGAGGTGAGAGGATACGCTCCCGAGGCTCCTGCCTGTTTTGCAAATGGCTGAAATTGTCAACACAGGACAATGAAAATTTTTGATCATTTTGTACTAAAACAGAAGTTAAGTACGTGCAGGAGAATACTGAAGAGGGTTTGGTCTTACAAGTTCATCCACACAGTTGTTTGATTTTCTATATTATCTTGTTCAGTGCTCACTGTTTTTTTCAGTTTCTTCTGAAGACATAATACCTCTGTACCTTGCTCCTTTTATCTGCCACCCTGTAACAGCAAAGCCTCCTGACTCTCCCTCCCATCTTTTATCTTAACAGTTGTTTTCCCTTCCTCAGACCTTTGCTTCTAGGCAGCAAGTCTCATGTGACCTTCCAAAGCTGCTGTTCATATGCTATGGGCTGTTTACACTGGAATGAGAAATGGTAAAATAAATTAATATGTTTTGCCTGAAGGGGAATTCTGCAGCAGAGTGAGTTTATAGTCTCCCTTTCCATTTTGTTACTCCTAATCCCTTTAGAACATGAAGTTCTTAGAAATCTACTGTTGTGGAAGACAATAAACATTTATTTCGCCTGAAGGGTACCTGTTGTTGTGGTTGCTGTGGTGGCTGCTGGGGTTGGAGCTGTGATATCAAAGAATCCATCATGTCTCCTCCAATGGGAGAAGGTGGGTTATCATCTTCATTTACAGATCGTCGCCGTGCATCCTGATTGCTGTCAACAAACATGTTCAGGAATGTCTGTGGAAAAAGCAGTTTTGTGAGCAATTTGCCCATTTAAATTTTACTACACAGATGAAGGCAGTACTTGCTAAGCTTTAACACTACCTTTATCAGCTACAGCACACAGGAGACAGGCAGGTCTCTGGAACCAAATACTAGTGGGCATTCATTAATTACAGTATAATTAGTCTGCAAAATACATCAATTCATAAACAGAGATACCTGGCTCTATAACAAGAAATATCTCCAGTAAACTGAAATACCAACATTTTTCTTGTCTCCTTAAAGATAAGGAAAAGCCTACACCTCGTGATACCTGTTCCAGAACAACTCATCAGTATCCAGAACCTAAAGGGCTGCTGTATCACACCTACAACTGCCCTGTTTGGTTAAGAACATCTGGGTCACCTCCTCCACAGCATTCTCTTGTACCCAGAGGAACTTAACAACTTTCTTGAATTAATTCCTCCTCTACCTTCCCATTTTCATTCTCTTCTACCACTTTACACTGGTATCTACAATCTCCTTATTTCCATTAGCCTTTCATTTAGCATTTGTGAAAGAGGCAGATGTTCAGGATCAGTTAAATGCAATGCCAGAGAATCAATATTCAGTTGCAACTGTCAGAAAAAAAAATTAGCAAATCAAGCTGTTTCTCAAAGGGTGCCATTTTCCAGTATTTCAATGTAACTAGCACTGGTACAAGCTGCCCTCAGGTATTCTGTTAATGTGCAGAGATTCATTTTTCAGGAGGAGTGATCCAGCACTGCATTTAGAACCAAAGCCACAGGCTCCTGCCACACACTGATGGGAACTATTTTAAAAGGGAATTTTCTGTCTAGAATCATCTGACATGGAGTATTGTCCCACCTGCAACTTATGAGCGCTGTACTGCCACACAACACAGTTTGTGAGGAGCAGTTGCTGCTAATCCTGAAGCAGACATCTAGCCTAGCCACAAAGCTTCGGCAAGTTTCAACAAAAGGATGCCTGAATACACAGATAAGAAAAAAAACCCAACCCTAGCACTTGATGTCACTTTTTTTAAAGGAAATGTTTTAATTCAAACTAATTTAAACAGATCTACCGATAAATCAATAACTTCCTTCTACGCTCAGAATTTTGGAAGGACCGCAGCTGTCCACAAAGAAAACCTTCACCAAGCTCTTCACATCACATTCATACTTCCAAGTTAGAAGCTCATTTATTTACAACCTGCCAGAAAACATGGGGTGGTCACCTTTAACCCAGGCGCGGGGTAGAAGCCCTCCACTATCTTGCTGTTGTCGAAGAGGCTGTAGGCGCCGTCGCGAATGGCCACCACGCCGCGGCTGCGGCAGTAGATGTCGATGCAGTACATGTTCCTGAAGGCCAGCCTGATGTGCGTGGGGGACTGGGGCAGGATGGAGAAGCACTGGTAGGCAGTGTTGGTGCGTTGGGTCAGTCCCAGCATGGGCACGGTTGGGAGTTTGTTGATGGCATTTAATGGAGCCTGAGTGTCAAACAAAACCTGGGAGAGAGCGGATGTTGAGAGGTCAGGTAGCTTATCCAAAAGGAAAGGTCAGGGAAAATGGGGCATGGCAGGGAAAATTAGATGCTTTCTGGCAATGAGATCCATAAACAATCGTAACACCCATGTAATTTTGAAGAGAATAGTTTAGTCAGAATTCAGCTCCCAAGTGTCTTGCAATTTGCTTGAGAGAAGTTTTTTAGAACATTACCTGTAACAACTGCACCACGTTTGGCGTTTTATTGAACATCTCCTGGAGCTGGTGCAGAATTGTGTTGTGACAGTTACTGCAACCTGAGTTTGGGCCAACAGTTCCCAGTGAAATGTGGAACTTCTGGAGGATGGAGTTCCACTGAATGCTGATCTGCAATATCACAAACATAAAATGTTCTTGGAAGCTAGAACAAGTAGGTTGTAATCACAAGGTTATAACAAGAGATTATAACAAGAAAGTTGGTCTGATTTAATTTTTTTCCCCCATTTTTCATCAAACCTCAACAGATTCCTAATTCACCTTCCCCAAAAGCTGCTGAGGTTGTGAAGAAAAAAAAAAGCACTGTCAGCTTTAACACTCACTTAGCTGCCTGGATTGTTGGCAACCACAGAACTGGGCAATTATATCAGCCAGTCAACCAAAAAGCAAAAGAGTCTTTTCTGCTAAAGGTGAAAATTAAACTCAAGAGATTCATGCTGTGGAAAACTGATTAATGAGCTGCTGGAGGTGGACTGGTTTTCTTAAGTTACATTACACAAAAATGAGAACTGGATAATATGTAAGGAAGTTAAATGCAAAATCTCTACTGCTGCTCTGGCTACTTACTTATTTATAACATACATATGTACATATGTGTACATATATACACACACACATAGACTTCCCAATAAAATGCACATAGAAATACTCTTAAAAATTAAGCTTAGAAAATGAACACAAAAATGGTCCAGGAAGCAAATTTCAAGTGTATCAGCTACTCTGCATCAGTTGCACACAAGAACTATACTCTTAATCTGAAATAAATGTGCACTTACTTCCTCCTCTACCTTGCACTTAAGGCAAAGGTGTGAGCAAGTACTCAGTTATTTAAGTAATTAATAAGCTGTAAATTCAAATACTACAGAGGAAGCTAGAGTTCTGAACAAGAAAACAGCACTGCTACAAAATAATTAAGGAGCACCTCATTCTAAAGCACAGCACTACATTTAAAACTTTGTTAAGAGTCCTCTTTTCCAAGGCAGAATTAGGCACTCAGCTTACACATATTCATATATCCCAGCACAGCAGCAAACAGTAACAACACTTACACAAAGTTTTTCAGAAACATGCTGCTACAGCAGCTTTCATCAGTCAGAAGCACACAACTCCCACAGTATAAAGCATCTAACAGAAATTCTCAAAAATTCTGAACTTCTAGGAACCCAGCAAATCAGCAATGTGGCACCCTCTGGCTTTTCTACATTCATCTATATTAATTCCACTAAAAAGAAAAATTCTGTAGCAAAATCCTGAGAAGTCTAAGCCTACCCATTCTGTTTTCAATCACACAGTTGAAGTCCATTTAGGAGTTACTTACTGAGCTCCCCTTGGTGGTTCCATAACAAAGGATAAGTTTCCGGTAGTTGTAGATCCGAACTTCTGAAAAAATGTTTAAGTGGTTGGGGATGTCTGCGAAGAGAGGAGGGAAGAGAGTTAGAGTGAGAAAATTACAGCAATCTGTAAGCCCACCACTTCGACAAAAAGGAGGTGATTTCTGTACCTGGTAAGGACCGTGCAAACTCCAGGACACACTCGTAGAGCCGAGCAATACTGTTCCAGTCATTAAGGAACATCTCGACCACCTTGCGACCTCCAACTGGTTCAGACAACTGGTTTTCATATGTCAGGTAAACATGACGGGTTGGTCCTGCAGTGTGAGGAGATGGTAAATACTGATCAACCCAGTGGCTCCTGAGCTGTGGTGTACACACTATGAGTGAACTGTGGCAAGTGACCAGGAAGCACATCGAAATAACAAAAATGCATCAACTCAGCAGTCAGAATTTTGATTAAGATACACTGTGGTTTATCAGCAGTCTCAGGAGCAGACAGCTGTCCAGTTCACCAAGCCATTAAAACTACTGGAATAGACAATGTAAACTACAAAGAAACAAAATTTACCAGTGTTCCTCAATGAAACTTGCCTTGCTCCCTGGATGAAGTGCTGTTCAGCGGGCAGTTTGCAAACACCAGCTCAGCCACCCACGTGCGATTATTTCTACCTTGTAGTCGGAAAGTGCAATCAAGAAGAGATCGGTCCAGAGCCTTCTGTGTTTCCTCGTTTACACCTTTACAGGGAGGAATTCTACAAATGACAAAAAACAAGATCTCCGTTACACACAGTACAGTTCCACAAGTAACAACAGTGCCTTCTAACATTCCCTGAAGGACTCCCAAGTCTGGACATGAAAGAATGAACTAATCAACAGCAGAGGCAGCTGGACTGCACAGTGACATAACCTATTCCTCCTCAAGGATGGTAGTAAGTGTGTCACAAAAGCACTCTGAGCTGAGTGCATATAAAAATCCAATTTTTATATGGATTCAACACCTGCAAATTACAGACAGTTAAAGGATCTGCTGAATTGTCCTTATCTCCTAAACTAAGAGCTCACCAATATAAAGCTCTTATACAGAGAAATAAGCCAAAAAAGATGAAAATATACAAGTTCTGTGGCAATCTGAATTCATTTGCCTTCTAGAACAAGCTTGCTCTACATGCAGTGAACAACCTGGCAGTTCCCTTAGTACTCACTAATTTATTCGTATCCCAGTGTGTGAATCAAGCTCAGGGGACAGACTAAATAAAGCTTAAGTAAAAACATGCCAAACTCTTTTTCAAATTCCTTGAGGATCTAGCCAGAAATTTCATGTTCCACCCTTAAGTTCAGATCACAAGTTCTCTGCTCATATGCAGAGTTAAAAAGGTAGAGCCTGATGCATTTAGAGACTGGTGCCTTTATGTCACTGTACATTTCTGCAGCATAAAAGGATTTATGAAGGTTTTACTCTGCGAGGTGTCTTTGGGGTTTGTGTCTTTTTGCTTTAAACTGATTTGTTGCAGGTCAAGGTAGTGGCTGGTTGTGGCTGGCATTCCTCAGGGTTAACACAGAGGCCAATACTATCGGCCTCCTATTAACAATTTCAACGTAACTATTTCAATAGCCTATATGTTGCAAAAGAATATCAAATATGCAGGTGATGCCAAACTGAAGGGAGCACTTAACATTCTGGAGGTCATGGCTGCCCTTCAGAGAGATCTCAGATGGCTGGAGGAAGAAGTTAACAGGAACCTTATGAAGTTCCATGAAAACAAACGCAAAGTCCTGCACTTGGGCCTAAATAACCTAATAAATTGCTGTATGATTCTCAGATATTTCCTCTACAACCTCTTTACCATGCAATTGTCTTTTCTGGGATTCCTGCTGTTTTCCTCTGCAGTTTCACATAATTGTCAAATAACATACGGAGTATGTAGGCCTCTGATCTGATCTAAAATTGCATGTTCATGAATCATCACCACATCTTCCTTAGCACTGCACAGATTTAAGGATTGAGGACTGTCAAGCTGTTTTCAGAGCCCCTCAGTTTACGCTAATGAAGGAAACAAATCGTAGTTGGCTCTTTGTTTACTCTTATTTTCCTCTTTCTCTAGCACTGCTTCGCATGCAACCGCAAGACACACAGTATTAACACCCCTCCAAAAAAAAAAAGGAAAAATAACCCCAAAACAAAAATCCTGCCCCTGATATTGTTACTCTCCAAACAAGCCTTTTTTTCCTCTCAAGTGTACGTACAGTAATAAAATGAAACACAGAGAATATCTTCTTACTTTAATAAACGTATTGCATGGCTGAAGCCATCTCCTTCTACTTGTACTCCCTGGTGAGGAATGTCCATATTGGATAGCTAGGAATGAACAAGAAAAATGTTATTCCAAGCAAAAAGTCAAGCAAAAAGCTTCTAACATTTTCAAGGATTTTTTTTTTCCCCTGAGGGTGACAGATGTTTCACATCCTCAAGCACTGAAAAGCCAAAAAACGGTCTGCGCAAATCTGGTATAAAGTTGTCTCCCAACCCTTCCCACAAGTGCATCTTTCATCCTCATTTTCCCTTCTCCCTCAACTTTTCAAGCTTTTTGCAGTGCTTGGTATTAAGAGAAGCAGCTCTAACAAGACTAGAGCAACACAGTGTAGAAGATTGAGTCACCCAGGCTCAGCTGGCAGGGGAACTCCAGAGCGAGCACATAACCACAAGTTTGCCAAACAGTCACATCTAGACACCAGAATCAGGAGTAGGGGAGGGGAAGAAGGAAACAAAATACTTTTTAATACCTACCTCTATCCGGAGCCCTATAAATGGCATATTTGTATCACACATGGCTACAATATGAGCTAGCACTTTATTGAAGGCACACATTTCTCCCGACCGTTTTGGTTTCTTGGGTTCTATGGAACATGGATCTCCAGATAACTAGAATTAAAATAAAGACAAATGTACTTGCATATTTAGAGTTAACACTTGGAAGAGATGTCAGAGAATAACCTCATTCATCTAAGTGTTAAATGAATCACACCCTGAGCACAAACTCCTGAAAGGATCCACATCAGGACTAAAGCAATTCAGTTGAAGACTGTCCTTAAAACAGTACTTGTAGATCACTAGGCCACGTCAGGCTGGCCCCAAGAAGTAACTCTTATCAGCCCCTTCAAGTCTTTCCAAGCCTACACATAGCCCAAAGTGTATCACAGAGACCAGCACTCTGCATGTACAATATATACACACTCCTCTGCCTTGGCTTGGGAGTGCAGCAGAGAAGGCCTGGCATGAATTAAAGGACAACTGTTACAAAACAGTCTCCCAGCATCTCCCTAGGGAAACAGTCCAGAGAACCCGTACAAGCCAGATGTCAGCCATACAAACCCTGGAAACATGGCTACTAAAGCTGGAATTGATGCTCAGAACCTGTGTTGAGCTTTCATGCACCGTAACCACCCCAATGGCTTTTGGAACATGTACCTTGCGCTTGACACCACTTTTCATTTGTTTGCCACTTTTTGTGTCCAGTACCAACTCTTCAATGTTTGGTTTGAACTGCTGTAGTAGAAGTGCAGTGGCAGGGCTGTCATCTCCTTCAGCATAGCTCACAGACAGAAAATGGTACTTGTACTCCAGTTCTGTAGGGTTGCCAGGAACATCAAACATCTCTACAACCTATATTTAAACAAAACAACAAATTGAGAAGATTCTCAAGCTAAGATTAAGTCTAATTCAGTTCCTATCCTCTCCCTTTCAAAGCATAGATATTAGTCTTTTCCAATATATTAACACTGTGGCTAGGAAAGGGATCCAAGAAGAGAAGGAGGACCAAACCTTTCAGGAAACACAGAAAATGGGAAGGTTGCTGACCAATAAATCTGTATGTGCCCTCCTCTTCTGTATGAGCCTGAGTGCTTAACAAACCCACAGGAGAAGTGAGGGAGAGGAGAGAATCAAGCATTACATCAATCACTTGGTTCCTAATGTTAAGAGTTAACAGTACAACAAACTGCCTGGGATATCCATGACAGGGAGCAAAAGACAGAAGCATTTTTCAGTTACTTACAATGTAGTACTGGGGGAGGCGAGTGAGTTTGATGAACAGTTTGTGTTTGGAAAGGTTTCCCACTGGATGGCTGGCATAATTAGCTAGCTGAAGAGTTTCACTGCTCACTGTAGGCAGATGTTTTATAGACTGTTTGCAGCGCTGCTGTCCAAGCCAGAACCTTGGATGGAAATAAAGGTATTAGTACCCTGAGACTGCTTTACGTGATTCTAATACACTGCTGTGTGGAGCATTAGTGTCAAATTAAGAGTCAGTCATATTCTAAGCCAACATCTATCACTGCAGCACAAGTTAAATAAAGAAAAATCACATAGAAACTTTCATTACTTTATATTTCCTTATCACTATCTTTACATCTTGTCTTCAGCTTAACAGACAGCTGTTAATTCAAGAAGAAAAGTCCTGAAATTATTCGCTGAATAAATTTTTATATACTACAATATGAAATTACAATACAAAACAAAGAAGGGAAACATTAAAAAAACATGCAGATTGCAGTTACTTGACAATCTGGAATCTTTAATTACGTTTTGGTATAGAAAGGAAAACCTTTGCTCCCATATGCTGGTAAGCAATACAGTAAAAAAAGTCACTGAAGCTGGATGTCACTCTGGGTTATGTTATAAACAAACTCATTCACCTGAATAAGTTCGGAGATGAAGAGCTACATGCAAGACACCAAATTTATTCTCATGTTTGGAATTAAACTTTGTCCTACTCCAAGGGATTTTGGCTATAGTGGCAAGGCCAGGAAGACTAGCTAGGTTTGAAAGGGGCTCAGAAATGCATGGCTTGGGTATTCAGTCAAACTTCCACTGACAATAGCAGTGGAAAGTGTGGATGCTCAGCATCTCTCCATCACAGCACACCATATTTATTCTCACAGATACATGTCAGATACAGCTGTCCTAAAAGACATTTTGTGGACTGCTGAGCTTCCTCAGAAACTTCAGCACTACCCAAGCCAGTATCTCAAGTACATTATTTATAACAAAGGGAGGTTGATTAGTTTCTCCAGGGTGCCAGTGTTTCATGCATCATCAAGCTTCTTTTAGAAGCAGAATTCCTCAAATAGAGATTTCACCCCGCAATTAAGTCAGAGCACTGGGAATTTCCAAAACGACAGAGCAGGTGGAACGCAGTTCTCATGCAGATGCAAACTGTGTTTGTATTATTTGCTACAACCTCTTATGGGAGCCAAATGTATCTTGTGCTTAAATCTCAGGGTTTTATGGAAGGAAGATTAGAGGCTTAAACCAGCAAGGGCTGAAGTGCTAGAAGATAAACAGGTATTATTTAAATCATCCTAGGCCACTTCCTGGTTTTTCCTCTGTATTATGAGAAGGGAGATCATTTTTGCTGAGAAACAAGCAGAGTTTAGCTGTAGAAACAGAGTGGAATAGAGGATATAGAACATGAACACAAAAAGACATTCTCAGGAAGCAAGTGGTCTGCTACTGACTTAAAGTGAAAAGACTTCATGCAAAGTGTGCGCATAGCAATGCACGAGGCTACATGTAAAGGGGAAAACTAAAGCAGGACTATGGAATCAAAGAATTTCTTTCACTGCTTAGAGGAGATAGCAAATACTCAAGGCTGCTTACAACAGTGAGAAAGTATAACCCCTACTGTGGTAAAACACAAAGCCATGCAAGTGTGATCATTCAGAATACAAATGTAGTGATTCACTCCATGCGAACTAAGTGAATTGTTCAAGTCACTTACTTGAGCTGCTGGAGCCAAGGAATGATTCGCTTCATATCATCATTAACAGACTTCTCTATGTCATCGAGTGTCAGCTGATCTGCAAGAACATCAGGTGAGTTAACGGTTTTAGCACCAGTCCTTCAAACAAAACTTCAAACTTTCACTGAAAGTGTCTCATCTAATTAATCTCAGAACCATCTAACAGCCCAGGTTTGGGCTTCAAAGGGGACCTTGAAAGATCAACTGGTCCAACCTTTTGTGGGAAAGGAAGCATAGATGAGATTATCTAACACCCTGTCCAACAGCATCTTGAACATCTCCAGTGATGGAGATTCCACCAAAACTCTCAGGGGGTTGTTCTACGGACTGTTTGATTTCTCTGTAAAGAATTTCTCGTATTGAGATGAAACATCTCCTGGTGCAACTTGTAATCGTTGCCCGTTGTTTTTTCCACATGGCTTATTGTGAAGAGAGAGATTAAGGTACCAACAGATGATACATAATGCTTGTAAGACCACAGCAGGATGTTATTAACCAAATAAACTAAAGTAACTTTCTTTCTTTTCTTAAGCAACGTGAAACCTGAAGTTAAGACTTGAATAGCAGTAACTCAAGATGTACAAGGTCCCATAATACAATTCTCGCTCAGGTCCATGTGAAATGACCCCATCCATTAACAGCACAAGCCAAGAATCACGAGTCATAAAGAATATGCATTGCATTGACCCCAACAATAATTACTCTGTTGCCCTCTTAAAATAATCTTAACTGAACTGTGGCACTTAAGCACAAAGATCCTCTTTTCTATTCCTCAAACTCCAATACCTAGATGATGACCCAAGTGTGGGGATCATTTGCTCAACAAACTTTGCAGACCTGGCAGAATTGTTCCCACAAAATTACCTCACAGTGTAGGATTCTTGCAAGATATTAAATACCTCCTGATTTTGTGCCTACTTACCAACACCATATAGCATCAGCTGGAACATTCCAGAGTGGAGATCAACAAATACATGTAGGCACTCTGATCGACCACATGGTTCCAAAATTGGAATTACAAGAGTTGGGAGAGCCGTCTCAATGAACGCTAAACAAAAAAGTGATGTTAATAATTTCACACAAAAGTCAAGCTTATATTAAAACTTAGCCAATTATAATAAAAAACCTGTATATTTTTGGAGAAACAAACCTCACTTGCACATTATTACAGCGTTAATGTAAAGAGAAAACTGAATATAAGAATTTCTCTGTGAAAACACTGATGAACCAATGAGAAAAGGGACACCAAATTTGAAGATTATTAATCCTTGACTATCTTTCAACTCACTGCTTCACAATTGTAAGATCAATCTAAATCCCAAAAGTTTCAACAGCAGTTTAATGAGAGTCTCATCCAAAACTAGTTCAAAACAGAGAACGATTTACTTTCAATTCTGAACACAAACAAGTTTTGCAGTAGGCAAATTCTAACCCTTCAACCCAGACGACAGTGTTCTACCAGCTTCCCCTATTACACTGCATTTAGATGTATGGGTATTTTACAATTCTCAACGCAGAATAATTCAAAGCTAAGTTTTGTTAATTCTGAACACATTTCCCTTTTTTTTAAAATTTAAATTAATGAAAACAAGAAACATCAAGAGAAAAGGACACCATTCCTAGACAGAAATGGAAATGAACTAGATAAACTTCAGCAGAAAACACATACAATTGTCATTAACATTGTAGCTCTTAAGAATGGCTTTCAGCTCCTGGAGTTTTTGATGAGATCTTGCATGGACACTGTCTATTAGGAGTTTTTCTATTGATAGGTGATCAATCTGTAAAAAAGAAACGTACTTGAGTAAGCTCAGACTTGATGTGTATACTTTCTGCATTAGCACACTGAAACAAAGGTACTTAATAAAACAATCACTTCAGAAATAATTTGCTCAGAACTGTGGTGAGCCACATGGACTATTAACTTGAGTATTTGGATCACTAAAAAATACAACAAGCTACCATGAGATTCTCTGCAGCAGGCAGTGGGAGGGGTTTTGAGCTAAGATTGGAAGAAGATGTAAAAGAAGTTTCACAAACTATGCTGTTACCATCCCCTGTGCAGACCTACTTGTCCTGGATCAAGGTTGGTCCATTTTCAGCTTAGCTTTTTTATTTTTCCCCAGCCACTGGTAACCAACTAGCTTAAGCTAAAGAAAAAAGCACCCCAAAGAAAAAGCACCCCAAAGCAACACCTCATTAGGATATGGTTGCCTCTACACAAACACACACGCAGCTGTAACATGAAAATCAGCAAGTTTAAGTCCTGCTACCAGGGCAACAAGGCAGTGACAGACACTGAGCATGAGCAACCCTACTGAACCCAGAAGTGTCTAGGGGCTTGCATCTACATTCTGTTGCACTGCCAGTGCTGAAGCTCATGCCACCACTTACATTCACTGTAACTTACTTGTGCAATCTATATTAAAGCATTTGCATTTACATTAATTCACATTACAGTCGCATTATTTACATATTTTGCATAAGCAAAGCTCCAGATTACTGCAAAACCTTTTCTCTAGGTAACCACATATTGCTTTGAAAACTGTTCGAGCTGAGTTATACTCAAATTGTACTCCAGCATAAGAGATAAATGCAGAAGAGGTTCATCCAGCACAGAATTATACTATATTCAGTGCATGCCTTTGCATACCAGAATGACCTTCCCCTAAAGACAAGCTTTCCAAGACAAGGCCTTAAAAACTGAGTCTTTATCCATCCACAAGAGCATTTCAACTCAGCAGCTGCAATGGGTTAAATCTTCCTCTCTAAGAAGTGACTGCATGTTCTATAGCTCCATCCAATTTTCAGTAGGTTAATGCAGAACAACCTTCTCAGACAAACATGTTTGTTTGTGCCACTGTTTTGTACAGTATCTTAAACAAACAGAAATCCAGAGTGCCATCTACGTCATTACAGCTGAGATCATTATTCAAACACTACAACAGCACTGTATTTACCACAGCTGATAATTTTTTTAAGCTCAGAGCAAGTCCTCACAAAGGGGGGTCAGCTTTAGCTTTGATAAATCTCAAATATACAGTGGCCTCATATCTTAATCTACAGGCTACAGACTTGATTCAGTGAGCTTAGACTGTGTCACCTCCAGTGGATCTTCAGCAGATGTTGTAGATAAAGAGCATTTGCTTGGATTTACGCATAAATAATTCACTAATTCAACTCTATATTTAGTAGCCTAAATATGCTAATTTAGGCTATTAAATAAGAAAATGTAGTGTGTATTTACTATACTGATAGTAGAATTTCTGCTCTAAAAGTAGAGTAGAAGGCTACCATGCTTCACTAGGTTTCCCACATCCCTCTGCAGCTGAAACACTGCTAGTTCTTGTAATTCACCATGTAGACTTTTCTGTCAGCACTAGCAACATGATGGGCCAAGAGGCTGAAATATGAAGTATGTACAGGAGGTGGAGGCTACCATCAGTAGAAAGTTCTGTGACACGGGTGAAAGATCGGAGCTGGGGAGCTTTTCCCTGTGGAAAAACTGTACTGAAAGTGTGAAGACTACACCATTCAATCCAGTTTACTAACTCTCCTAAACCCAAACACTGAAAGAAATAATGACAGATGTCCTGATATATCACAGCCACATTTGCTGAGGGACTTACAGAGGATTTATTACAATACCCAGAATGTAGTTTTTCTTAAATACCTTTAACCAAGATCTCGAATTATCACCAGTGAAGCATGATCCAAGTAGGAACTTGACTGCAGTTACTAATTTTGGATCATTGCAACAATCCCACCTTTAAAATACAGGAATTTGAACATTCAAATAGGCCACATGATATAATCTGGTTAGTGATAATGTAAAACTAAGCTTCACCCAACACCTGTAACAAGCAAACCACATGAGTTCTTCAGCACAAGATGTTCAAATCACAATCTAAGATTTTCTAAAGTGGATAGCACTGCTGGGTAGCCAACTCTAGTGACAAGGGGAAGCTGATTTTCAGAGGAGCTCCAAGACAGGAAAGGGAAGAACTGTCCCTCTATAAAGCATTTCAAGCCAAACCCTAATAATAACTGATATGTTGCTGTTGTTTCCCCCCAGCCTCAGCACTCTGTCTCACAAGTGGTATATAATGCACTGTGAAGTAGGTGCAATTTCTAAGATGAAGTCAAGGCCAGTAATCTGTAACAACAATTTGAGGTCCCCACATAAACACTACACAACCTACAGTAACTACTCACTAGAAATCTTAGAAACAGCTCTTTAAATAGAATCAAAGTGGAACAAACTGATAGTGCAAAGCACTTGAGTTTCCGATTCACAAAATTAGGTGCCTCCTGCAAAGCAAACCTTTACCTTCATGGCTCTTTCCATCAGTTTGGAATCACAGGCTGGCAGTGGAGGCTCATGAGATATTTGTAAGGGTTTTGAGACATCAGTTTCATCAATTTTTATAGTGACTTTATGGACAGACGCAGTTCCCGTTTTCCTGCCAAGTACCTGTTGACTTAAAATAAATAGAATAATTAAACCGTGCAACTGGAAGAACAGAAAATATGTTTTTCAGTAGCTAAATCTTGATTCTGTGTGTTCTGGTTAAAAACAACATTGTGTCAACTGAACTGAAAAAGGCATTTGTTTTAGATGACATTTTAAAGCAGAACTGCTGGTACACTGTAACTATACGAATTTTAGATGACTGCAAATTCAACACAATCAGAAGTGTACTTGGATTGCTTTTTAAAATTTTATCTAGTGAGAGTCAAGCAATAAATATAGTAAAAGTCTGACAGAGATCTAATTAATTTTTAGATACCTGTATAAACTCATTTATAGCTGTATCCACTCCTCTTCTGTACATTAATGTGCAACCCTTATGTTTTTGCAAATCAAGCAACATGTGTAGGTACTTAATTACAAGAATTTAGGAGTCACATAACAAAAAGAAAGTAGAATTCTGAAAATTATGGCTCAAGCTTGGTAAATATAATCCCTCCTGTTATTTCACTTATTGTTAACAGTCCTTTTGAAATGAACTTACTTCCAAACAGAGAGTGAGAGACATTTCCCTGCATGGTACCGCTCCACTTGCACAAGGTCGCCCCAGCGCTCTCGGATCAGCATTAATGTTTGTGAATGCAAGACTTCCAGCTGAAGAGCCAGGCAGAAGGAGTCTAATGCATGGAGCTAAGAAAATTTAAGATGTCCAGGAAGAATTTAAGATGTACACTACATAAGCCTGTTTCTGTATACTATATCAACCCTTTTGTCATCTGTGTCACACAAGATGCTGTCTGAAAACACACTAGTGTACTAATCCAGAGATAAAAACATATAAACAGCACCAAATATTTCTCAAAGGGGTTTTTTTCGGTGGTTTTCTAAACTCTAAACTAGGGCAGGCTGTTAGACAAGAGTCACAACAGCCTTGTTTTACAGATTTCTAGTTGTCATCGTCTTTTACTGAAAAGATGATTACTAACAAAGAAATTCCACTCACTCTATAGTTAACATTAAACCCATCTCCCATGGTCACCCTAAAATAACATGACTCTTTTGCAGAAAGTTTCACTGAAATCCATTTCACATCGTCAAGCAATCTGTGCTTTGCAAATGGAAAATCACTGCATGTCCTGTATCTCCTCTCATTATTCACACAGATACAACAGAGTTAACACACCCTCATCAACAGCACTTTACTACAGTTCTCGGTAGCAAGAACTGCCAGCTCCCAGAACTTCCAAGTCAGCTCTGTATTTCATCTCCAAAATTAGCTGCTGCTGCTTCACTGACTTACCACACAACCTGCCTTGAACACCTCACCTTCACCTTTGCTGATTTAGTGTGTAGAATTAAATTTGACATGCGGGCACCTGAGAATTACTGCTTCCAAGGCCATCATTTACTTCAAGGCCACCGTAACTGCACGTCCAGATATTTCCCTAAGCTTAACAGGGAATCCATCTTTCTTGACCTCCAGCTACTAAGAAAAGCAAGGCTACATTAAACATCTAATTCAGAAGCCCCTTTCAGAAGGATACGCAAGCAGTTGTACATGTCCTGAAGGGGCTTTTCATCAGCAAACAGCCGGGACTGGACCAATTGATGGATGAAGTTGATCTGCATGCTGTGAACCAGGGCTCGACCATCTTTTGCAAATGAAAAATAAGCCACATTAGACATCAGGAAACCAGGTATTTAAAATAATTCAATAAATTAATAAATTAAAAATAAAAAAGCTACAACTGTACCGAACAATTTCCATACCAGGTTTTATAACAAAACAACAAAATCCTTGGTTTACTGTGGAAATTTCAGTCACTCTACTACACTGTCACTGTATAGCACTGTTAAGGTATTAAAAACCTATAAAGCAAGGTCAAAACAGGAAAAGCATATATAACTTCATTCTCTTAAGCTGTGATATGCAGAAAACCCAGTATAAACAAGACTTACACAGTGTCAGAGACGAACATCATGTTAAAAACAAAGCGTAAAGGTTTCATTTTTTTTCTTACCACCAGTTTCCTTGTCTTCAACCAAAATTTCCAGCTTGAGAAGGCGCCAGGGGATGTCAGGGTCATCACCCATCACTGTCAAGGTGGCCTCAAACTCACCCTCAACTCGGAACTTCACACGGCCATTGGCTAAGGAAGATGAGAATGTTTTATTCCACTCAAACTGCTAAGATGCCTCAAAATAACAGTGTGGTAGCTTCTGGCACTCATAACGGATTACTTCCCTATCATTTCATCTCTGTTGCTTATGTTTCCGTGCAACTCTGAACATTTCACAGTCTGCAACAGACCCAATGTCAATAAGCAGCACAGACAGATGTACAAACAGTCCTGAAGTTAACCTGTTAAACCTGGTAACTTGTTAACACCTGTGCTTCTGTAATACAGAGTAACACTGAGCTGACTACCAGCCTGACAAACAAAATATCTGGCTGAAATATTCCTATTCTTTGCTACTATCAACAATGAATGCTTTCAGCAATATTCAAATGACAGAACATGGATCTCGGCCCTGGCTGAAATCTAGCCCTGAAAACACATCTCACTGCAAAGCATCTATTTAATATTAGAATATTATAAATCCATTTTCATGTGAGGAAGATAATCTTTTGCAGAATTTATATATACACAACAAGCAAAGTTTCTGCACATTATTGATGTAATTGACATGTACATCCTCACACCTCTGTGAACACTCCTATCTGTTTCAAGAATTGGGAGCAAGGACTTTAAAGCTATGCAAGCAAGGTCATAAAAAGAATGAGAGGCAGAGCAAACAAGTAAGTACAAGTCCTTACTCTAATCTGCAGGTCAACCTTCTTCTCAATCATTTAACAAACTACGTCACACACCTTTACAATTAAGGACATACAGAAACATTCTTGCAAAAATTTTAACCTTTTAACTCAGGAAGTTTCATTTTCAAGAGCACCCGAGACATCCTTTTAAAACAAACCACAGTCCAAACCCGAAAATAATAGTCATCGAAATGTTTAGCTAACTGAAAACTCCCAAGAGCTCAGACACGTTATCCATATTATCCATAAATCATTCATATATACTTCTATCAGACAAAAATACCTCTAATACTGACACTGCAAGCACTCACACAGTGACTAGAGAAAACCAGCACTAATATTTCTCAGAAACATATTGGATCTAGGTCTGTAGGGAATGGTTTACAAATGGCTAACCTTGTCTTGGTTAAAAGCATGGACTAGGTCCATTCTCACCCCATTCTCCGTGATTCTACAATAACCTAGTCCAGTTTATAGCCATCTTTCCTCTAAAAATGGTTGTCTTAATGTTTAATGGGCTAAATGAAAACAGATCTCAAAACAGCTTAAGAGATCCGGCACTGCAGTGAGCCACTGAACAAAAGGCATGCATAAATATGAACAAATTCTGTGCCTGAACATGAGTATCAAAACAGCTTAAAAAAGCAACATTAGAATGACTTGTTTAAACTCAAGTTCAAAGAGTTTCTGCAGAAAGACCTAACAGCTTAACTAATTTTAAAATTAAATTAAGATGAAGTAGCCCAAAGACTGTTTCACAAAACATTTGCTGAAAGAGCAAGACAACGTCTTTAACCTTTTGGTATTACCTGCATAAACCTGAAGGATTTCTTCTTGAAAGTCAGTATTTCAGCAATATTATCAGTGCTCTCATTTTTCAAAGGGGGAAAAAACCACGTATTTTGATGTCAAACAGAGACAAGATCCTAGTCTTAATAGATGAAGCATCCTTAATGGTCTCAAGCTATCATTTAGCTTTGCTTTAGCATTAAAACAACAATTTTAAATCAGCCTGCAGCAACATATCCTTCAAAAAGTAATTCCAGTTCTTACCAACTGTAAGATTTGCGAGCTGTGGAGGAAGATCCGTAGTCACGAGTCGATGGCGAAGGATCTGGTTTAGCTGATGAAGTGTGGTTTGCTTCTCACTCTTTGTTATTGGGTCAGGAGGGATTATTTTATCCTGTTACAATAAACACAAGCAAGTCTACATATCTCAAAGATATATAACAGATTGACAGCAGCAATTGTGAAAAACAACCAGACCAGAAGTCTGAAAATATAAATACTACAGGCCATTGCCCAGTGAAGTTTTATATCTTACACTCAGATTTGCTTTCTAGCTGATTACATTTTACCCAAGACTGACCACTGAATAAAATCACTAAATTTGGCGGAACTAAATAAATGGAAGGAATGTTTTACTGGGAAAGCGTAACTTGTTCAAACAGGAAGTGTTCTGCATGAGAAACTGACACTACAGAGACTTGGCACTAGGCCAGTATTGAGCTACAGTTCCATCTGCGCACACACAATTAGCTTGATTAGTGTGCATTTGATGCTGTACAGGGGATTCCCACACCCCCCAGACACGGCAGAGTTATTTACCCTAATGCAGGTGGGCAGCCGAGGGTAGGATCCAGTTGTCAGAACATCAATTGCATAAGGGATGGCAAAGCTGGGCAGCCGAGCATGAACCAAAGCATCTCGAGCCAGCGATGCCAGACGATCAGCAGTGTCCACAAACAGGATGGCCTGCTGATCTAAGAAACTCGATATCATCTGTAGAGGATAAGGAGTTGGAAAAAAAAAGGCAAATCAAAAAAAATGCACAAATCAATGGCCCTTTATATTCAGTTTATCTGTCACTTCCAGTTCAAGTACATTTACAAAACAAAGAAAGAATGAATACTCTGGCCACTTCTTACACTCACATGCAAGGACACTTAATATCCACATGCCATTCCTGATGCTGTGGGGGATCCGTGCAGCCTCACAGCTCTTTATCTGCTGATTGCTACTGGAATGCAACCATACTTGTTTGTAATCAGTAGGGGCTTGTTTTTCTGCAACATTCTGGACTTTATTCTTATTTATCCAAGATCAGGATGAAAGTGATAATAAGAACTAACACACTCAGATCACCATCTTCCCTGTCCTGTTATCTTAACCCAAAGCATTCCTGAAACTATGTGCAGAGAAGCCTTTCATTTTATGTCACTGATGAGATTTTGGGAACACAAACTGTTAAAAAACAAGATTATACAATTTCTAACCAGGAATATTTTTTCTTTAATTTCTGTAGTAAAAAGAAGTCAGGGTGCAGCAATATCCCATATCCCTCAGAGATTGTTTCATGCCAGACTCTGTCTCTAACTTACCGCACACTTTTCCACCTTCCCAGCATTATTAGCCCACTTGACCAAGGCTAACAAACGAACAAACAGCTGACGAGTGCGACTTGCAAACTGCACTATCTCTATTTTCCTAGAAAAAAACAAATGTACATTAAGCCAGTGCTCAGATATATAATAAAGCTGTAATTTAACTGTGTGCCAATTAAAAAACAAGAGCTATAATGATTACTTCTAATTGTGTTAATGAAGACATCAGTAATATGTGGCTTGTTTGATTAAGAGCATGGGGGAAAAAATCTCTCTGTTGTGAATAGCTAACAACATGCATGGATTCTAAGAAATCATGACTGTCTGGGGAAACAAAAAGCATATTCATAGGAATTAATCACTTACTGTAAGGGAAACAATTCCATAGTGAACTCAACTAAATTATCTTTACAGCTTTTACAGGATTTCCCCAAGGCTTAAGATTAAGTTTAAAGTAGGCAACACACCCAAGGATTAAAAGACCTGACAGTAACATTACACTTACATTTATTATAAACAAATAAATAAATAAATAAATACAATATGAAACAAAATATCATTCTAGCATTTTCATAACATCTTTACACAGCATGTTACAATATGGAAATAGGGTGGTGGTGGGGAAGACCACAAAACCCCCACCCTTTAACTTTCCTTTCCATTCCTGCCTGGCAAAGAAATTGAGATAACTTACTGACACTCAGTATTCCTCCCACCATTCTCCGTATGAGATAGTCAAAATGAAGGAGTGTATGTCTGCATGTCTTCAGAGTTATTTGTTGTAAAAGAGAATGCAATACGGGCACAGGCAGATTTTCTTGCTTTATTACAGATCTACATTGTAGATGCATCAGACGAGACACAAAGATCTACAGTGTAGATCTGTAATACCATACACTCTGAAATACCACTTCATGAACTGTTTATAGAGGTTTTCCTCCCTTTCTATGTGTTCAATTTACTAATTCCACCACGGTTTTCTACTTAAGTGTGGAAAAAACCCCAAACCTAAGCTGTTTTCCTGATTCGGTTTTCTAAAGTAACAGAAGCATTTGGACAAAAACAACATTAATTAATGCATAAGGTATTGGCCTCTACCAAACAGAAGCTGCACCTCCTTCTGATCCCAATCTGTAAAACACAAACTCATAACACAGGAAGAGCCTGATTCTGCTGAGAGTGCTGGTGTAATGAGGTTAACTTTTTCGGGCAAGTAAAGTATAATCTGCTTGTAGCAGATGAACATGTAAGGCCAGAAGCACAACTAATACCATCTGGTCCTGTTTCTTCCATTACATACTGTGAACCTCTTCCAAGAACTTGGGCATTAGGCCAGTAACTTTTCTGTGTTCTAGAGCACATGTTTCGGAATGGCATTCAGCCTGATATTAAGATTTCAAGTGGTGGACAAGCTGCTGTACGTACACACCGCTCTAACAGTAACCACACTATGAAAACAAGATGTTGAGAATTTTGAAAGATTCAGAAAAACTTTATGAGATTTGAAAGATGACTACAGTGAGACTTTAGAAAGCCAGCAATCTCTCAGACAAACTCCATATAGAAGTTGTTAAAATGCAGTAGTTATGTCAAACATCTATAGAAAGCAGCGTGATAGCAGGAAAAATTCAAATTGGTGTTCTGTGACTAAAAATAAATAAAAAAACCCAGCCCCCCAAAAAGCACAACAATTTAACAATGAAAATGACTGACAAATCTAGACAGAGTATTCCAGTAACTGTTCCATTAATACCACTTAAATGAAGTTAGAGAAGACTTGTTACTTTGATTTGACAGAACCCTTCTTCCAGAACCACCACCATCATCCCTGAATGACAACCGCATTGGGAATCTACCTCTCTAATAAAACATAAAGGCCTTCAAATTTGCTGCATTGTCTTTCATTATAAGTACATGACCTTGTGCTGGGCTGCACACAAAAAAATATTCAAGGAAGACGAAACTTAAGGAAAGAGTTTATTTACAAAACAAGAAACAAAAATTAAAAATCTTTCTAACAACCACGTGCATTTTTTACCCCTGGTCTTCACTGCTAAGTTTAGATCTAAGGTTTCAGATTCTTCAGACTAATGAATGGCTGAGTCTGGGGGAGTGAAACATTAGCTACAGCAGAATTAAATCAAGTTAAGGACCACTTAAGCAAGCTTGACATATGAAAGTCCACTGGACAGGTTGCCTCCAAGGATTCTGAGGGAGCTGATCCATGCCCCTGTAAAGTTGCTCTCTATCATTTTCAAAACCCACAGCCATCGAAGGTCTTGATGACAGCAAAAAGGCAAACACCATGTCCTTCTTCAAGAAGGCAAAGGAGGAGCTAGGGACCTATAGGTCAGTTGGCCTAAGTTCAGTTAAGAAAAAAAATCTATAGGAAAAATCTTTCTCTAAGTTATGTCCAGATAAATACCAAGCATGAAATTAGCCTGGAAACTATCAGCAGAAATTTGCCAAGGGCAAACCACCCCTGATCAACAATTTGCCTTCTACAGGACGAACTGCTCTGTGATCAAGGGGAGATCAGAAGGTGGATTTACATTCGCAGGAAACATGTGACATACAAGGATGGGCTGAGGAAGCTGAGTTTGCTCCTGCTTAAGAAGAAAAGGCTGTGGCAAGATCCTACTGCTATCTTCAATTATCTAAAAGGGTATTGTAGGGAACATGGAACCAGACTCTTTTCAGAAGTGCAGAAGGCCAAGGTACAACAGCTACAAACCAAACCAGTGAAAAACTAGTTAGACATGAGGAAAACAAAGAAACACAGTGATGTGGTCAAAGACTGAAGAGGGTTACCCAGAAAAAGATAACGATACTGTGCAAAACCCAGTCTCCATCCAAGAAGAAACCAAGAAGGAAGCCCCTGGATTTCCCCCGCAACTCAGCATTATTGATTTTACGCTACAGTGCTAATGTTTTTTTTTTAATCCGACCACTTTATTGTAAGAGTTATTTATTCCTACAACTGATAACTAATAAATGACCCTGAAAAAAAGGCGCTGTATTATACTACAATGCGTAATTTCTCATCAGTTTTTCTTATCACAGCATCTTTTAAATAGGCATTGTAGTGCAGAACTTACATTTCATGTGAACTTTATTAGAGGATAACACCACCGCATCTTCACCGAAGTATATATGCCATGTCACCAGGCTCTAGCTCCAAGAAACAGAGCTTGAGGCCCAACTACTGAAGCCACTACAGTTTCAAAGCTCCAGAAAATACGGATAATTACACAACATTCCTACAGATGAGTTCCTCCAAGATCTGGAAAGCCATTTCACCAAGAGGAGTTGTAAGTCAAAGCTAACAAGGATGTGAACATTTAATTTCAAGACAATTTCAGTCCAAGGACATTCTTTGTACATTGAAGGCTGCTTATTTTGTTTTCTCTGTAGTCCATCAGGATTTAAGTTGTTGCCCCAGACCCACGTGCCCAACAAAGCAGAATCCAACCTTACCTAGAAATGCTAAATATCAAGATGGGAAAACCTCCCCCCCATCAGCACAAGGGAGCTCTGGACCCAAGTTGAACGTAATTTCCTCAGTAAATACTGTGATAATTAAAAACCCAAGCTAAACCAAATCAAAATCCACATTGTTTCTCTTAATAAAATACTATGCAGAAGGAAAAGGGGTACAAGTTTCCAGGTTATGATTCCATGAAAATGGGATTAATTCCACATGCTATGAGAGTTTTGGAAGGTTTGAGATAACAATTAATGATCATCCTGGTACAGAGAATTCTTTATTAAGATTCTTAGGAATATCATAGCTCCTATATCTCTCTAAAGAAATTTAGGTCAATTAATACGTCAACACAAATAAAGGGAACAATATTCTGACAAGTTTCACAACATTCACTACAAGAAATAAAAAAGTAAATGGATTTTTTTCATCTCAGCAGGGTGCTGTTCTGGTCTCTCACATTTGCTCTCTAATAATTTTCACACTTCAAAACCACATAGAACAGGAGCAGAAAACAGTGGCCAGGATAAGAAAGATCAGGTAAAATGGAAAAATGCAGAAAAGATGTTTATAACTTGTTGTTCTTGTTCTGAACAAAACATTTCTTTATCACACTAACTAGAATCTCCAGTTCCCTTTCACATCAGCTTTACTGTCAATTCACTGCTTCAAGATTCATGAAGAGAAAAATGCCCTTAACAGAGTTTAACTACTATAACAGCGACAAAAAAAAAGCCCAGAACAACTGTAAACCCAAACACCAACAAAACCCAATATTGTCACGGATGCTGAGAAAAAGCTTGAAACCATGTAGTGACAGCAAGACAGACAAAGCTTATTTTCTTGCACAAAATCTAAAATTACGTGAAAAAGATTTTATTTAAACAACAGTATATTAATATTAACATCCTAAACAAGTTCTGTGTTTTAACATGTATTACAGATTCTCTTATCATAACTCACCTTTCCATATCAGTCTTTCTTGGTAATCTATATGAAAGAAGAGGGGAAAAAAAGATGTATTATATATTGTTCTATTACATTTCAGACAACTAGAAATTTTGCTAGCAACCTTAAAGTATAGGAAGTTCTACACAACCACAAAGTATAGAAAAAACAGTACCATGGGTCACCTGTCACTACTCTGTACCAGGCAAACTGGAACTGGCCAAATTAACTGAAAAGTTTGATAAAGGGTGCTGAAATCAATTACCCTACACATGCCCGAAACACACAGGAAGGACTTCTTGACTGATATTTTGGAAGTTCTTTCAAAGCAAACTAAAACTCTAAAATTCCTTGTCCTTTCCAGAGTTTGAACATTCTTTAACTCACGTCAGGCAAACTTCTGTTTGCACCCTTACCAGACATGGTACTGTACAAGAGCTATACCTATTTTTTCCCATTTGTTCTGTATGTCACTTCTTGAAACACACAGCTTCCCCACAAGAACCTCTACGGTTAAACAAAGAAAGAGGGAAACAGGTTTATTCAGAGTCCAAATGCTTTCAGGAAAGTTTTTCTTGGCCCAAAAACGTTCCTTTGTTTTGCCACTTCAAACACAACAACATCAGCATAGCAGATCATTAAGCAAATGTAAATAACTTATTTCCCCAAAATAATCAAATGGTATTTTAAAAACTACAGAGGCAAGTCAAGGAGTTGCAGCATCTGAAAATACCTCAGTTTCAGACATTCCAGTTTCACATATTTTGGTATCAGTACCAGCACTACA
Organism: Rhagologus leucostigma; assembly: GCA_013397725.1. NCBI lineage: Eukaryota > Metazoa > Chordata > Aves > Passeriformes > Rhagologus > Rhagologus leucostigma. Next base: position 257,899 of record VZTD01004673.1, on the reverse strand, counting down.
GTTGGGGTTTTTTTGGCAGTAACCTGGGGGCAAACTTAAGCATTTGAGCAGCCAATCTGCAGCTGCTCTCAGTTCTCACAGTCATTTTCTCTGTTTATGACAGATCACTCAGCAGCTTTCGCTGTGGCCCTGGACACCGTCTGATGCAGAGACCAACCTGCCTGCACAGGCATCTCCCCGGGCGGGAGAATGGGCAAGGGTATTTACAAGAGCTGGACAACGGGGAATGGGTTCAAGTGGAAAGAGAGTAAGTTTAGATATGAGGAAAAAATTCTTCTCTGTGAGGCTGGTGAGGCACTGGCACAGGTTGCCCAGAGAAGCTGTGGTTACCAGATCCCTGGAAGCGTTCAAGGCCAGGTTGGATGGGACTCTGAGCAACCTGGTCTAGTGGAAGGCGGCCCTGCCCATGGCAGGGTGCTGGAACCGGATGATCTTCATGGTCCCTTCCAACCCAAACGATTTTATGAATGGGAAAGCGCAACCACCTCCCCCCACTCCAGCCCCGGATGAGCTCCGGGACAGATCCCTGGCGAGGCCTCCGCATCCTCCCGGGATGCTGCGAGGCGGCACCGCCAGCCGGGCACGGAGAGATTTGCGGCACTCACAGGTCGGCCAGCACGGTGAGCTCGGCGTAGGTGCGGTGCAGGAGGAACTCGATGAGGGTGCTGAGGCGGTAGCCGGGGCTGGCGGCGGCTGTCACGGCGCCGGGGGCCGGCGGGGCCGGGGCTGACGCGGGGCCGGCCGGCACCAGCTGGGCGCTCTCCAGCTGCACCGGCGCCATGGCGGCGG
>VZTD01004673.1:202897-256855 GCA_013397725.1 Rhagologus leucostigma | reverse complement strand
TTGTGCCACGGGACCGGTGGATCCGGGGATGCGTCAGGCTGGAAGCGACCCCAGTCCGCCATCTGGTCCCACCTCCCTGGTCAAGCAGGGCCATCCCAGAGCACATGGCACGGGAATGTGTCCAGACGGTTCGGGAATATCTCCAGTGAGGGAAGCTTCATGCCTTGTCTGGACAATCTGTCCCAGTGCTCGGTCTCTGCACAGGAAAGAAATTCTTCCTTGTGTCCAGGTGGAACTTCCTGGCCATCAGTTTCTGCCCATTGCCTCCTGTCCCATTGCTGGGCACCAGGGAGCAGAGCCTGGCCCATCCCCTGCCCTCTCCCCGCAGACACTGACAGACAGGGATGAGGTCACCTCTCAGCTGTGTCTTCTCAAGGCTGAACAGGCCCAGCTCCCTCAGCCTTTCCTCACTGAGATGCTCCAGTCCCTTCATCATCTTTGTCACCCTCCACTGAACCCACTCCAGGAGCTCCATGTCTCTCCTGTCCTGAGGAGCCCAGAACTGGACACAGCACTCCAGGTGATCCTCACCAGGGCTGAGCAGCGGGGCAGAATCACCTCCCTGCCCTTATATCTGCCCATGTTACTGAAATCCAGGGTGAAGGAGGACTAGATTATGGACTTGGTAACTCAAAAGAGCCTTTGATGTGGCTCTTGGGGCTGTCAAGGGACAGTGGACTCCGTTGGGCACCAGGTTGGCCAATCCTTTCCTAATGACTTGGCGGAGCAGTCGTGAGGGGTGTCCAGATGAGAAGCCCTAGCAGGACATCCTCCTTCGAGGTCATTGCTAAAGAGAGAAAAGGGAGCCGTGAGCAGCAGAGCCGACAGTGGGATCAGGTGATAAACACAAAACATTGGGAACTTTTTCATATTTCTGTCTTACAGATCAACTGACACCTCTGAAGGGAGGGAGAGGGAAGGTCTGTAAACAGCTCAAGATTGATGTGTTGTGTACTGGTTACCAAAGGGGACTGTGTAAGGAAACTATAAATCCTGGGTGTTTTGTGTCATGATTCAGTCAAGTGTTAAATCGTAAATTCTTGCCTTATGATTACAAAGAAATCCCTGCAATAAACACAATAAATACCCAAGCTCCTCCAGGTTTAATAAAAAGAAGGAGAGGTCCTATTTGTTTTGTATGAAGTGCAGACTTTTGAAAACCTTCCCTCTTACTCATATCTTTCCAGGAAAGTTAAATATTAAAGGAAACATTTTTCAACCTGAGAAATGTGTAATCAATTTAATAATAACCCATCCAGGTAGTAAGGGCAGTATTTCTGCAGCTATGAGCAATACCAGGTTTGTGGGCTGTTTCAGTCACAGGAAGATGAACCTTTGAGCTGGGGGTGGATGATGATCAATGGCTGGGAATTTTTTTATTCCTAAAATCACTAAAATGTGTTTATAATTAAGTTTTAGGGTTTTTTTTCTTTAAGTTAGTTGAGAGGGTTTTTTTTTTCAATACAAATGAAAGAAATATTTACTTTGTTCTGTTTATATAAATTAATCTATAAAGGATCTATAAAGGATAGAATAAATACTCTCTGGATCATACTGTGATATAAGTAATTGGCTTAATGTATTTGAAGTTCTTGTCTACCCACTTCAAAGATGTTTTTTTCCAAATGTGTGAAAATCTTTTTTTTTTTACTCTGGATGCATGAATAAATGCAGTGCACTCATTTTATGGCCAACTAGCTGCACTATTGAAGAAAATACTGACTTACATGGCCAGGAACCTGATTAGGCTGTTTATAAGAACTATACTTAGAAATACAGGATTTTAAATTGTTTTTCCGCCTTCTTCCCATCTCTTCTCTTCCAATTTAGTCCGTGATAAAGTTCCCATTGATTTCAGTGGCACAAACTCAGACTTTCTTGCTGAAAAAGCAGGTGGGAAATTCTGAGGCAGTTTAACTTTGCCCCTATTAGAATTCTTCCTCAGAAAAGCTCTGGTCTTGGTGACTTTTTCAGCATTGTTTGGAGGGGGGGTGGATATCCTCAGCTTGTCTGCCTTTCTCCACTCCTCTTGGAGAGAAGTTAATCAGTGCTGTGGCACAGATTGTGCTGAGCTCTCCTCTCACACGACTGCATAGGAAAGAAGCTCATGATACTGTTTTCAGTATCAAGAAAGGAGGAGCAGCTACAGAGAAATTTCAGAAGCTCAAGGCTTCCATTTTTGCGCCCACAGCAATTGTCCTGTTGGGAGACTTGGCAAGATCAGTTGTTTCAACAGTAAGCTGGAGATGAGCTTTAGGAGTTCAGAAACAATTGACTGGCCTACATAGTAGTCGTGAAAAGAAATATTTAAGTTTCCTTCTTCTTATTGCCTTTCTGAGGTGCCATTCTCTGATGCAAGTACTTCTAGGAAGGATGAACATTGTGCCTAAATTCAAAACCCCAGCTTGAAGAAACTAGAAGTAGGTTCCAGAAATCTGTTGGGGTGGCAAAGGTGAAACTACATGAGGGAGAAAGCTGGGCCAGTGGGGTTGCTGGAAAGAGCAACAGGACTTCTGGGGTAGAGAGGGCTCCCTGCAAAAGCTACTGTATTTTCGGTTGTGTTTATTCTCTTCATTTAGCAGGTTTCGATCTTCTGCCACTTAAACCTGGTGACAAATTTTCTCGTAGCAATGGGAAGAGAACAGGCCTGGTAAGTCTCGTGCAAGCATTGGCTCTGACCTCAGGCTTTCCTGGAGACAGACAGTCCCTCACACAGATACTCAGTGTGGCACTGGGGCCCCGTGCAGCTGAGTGACCTCATGTGCGGGCATGGCTGGCCCATACACACGATCATAGAATGGCTTGGGTTGGAAGGGGCCTTAAAGATCATCCAGTTCCAAGGCCTCTGCCATGGGCCTGGACATCTTCCACTAGAGCAGGTTGCTCAGAGCTCCATCCAGCCTGGTTCTGGACGCTTCCAGGGATGGGGCATCTGCAGATTCTCTGGTCACCCTGTGCCAGTGCCTCACACCCTCACAGTAAAGTATGTATTTGTGGTTTGATGACCAGCTCTACCTGGCTCATCTTGTCATGGAGCATGGACAGGGCCTTAGAGCCGTAGGGGAAGCAGGGGATTGCCTGGCAGGAGGATGTGGTAGGGATACAGGGGATCGGGGCGATGGCCCCGCATTGCAGCCAGTCTCTGAATCAGCCTGGCCAGCTCCTGCTGCGTGCAGTGTGTGCCCCGCTGCATGACGTGAGGGTGGGGAAGGGCCTTGAGGGGAGGCCATGTGAGGAGCGGCTGAGGGCACTTGGTCTGTTCAGCCTGGAGGAGACTGAGGGGAGACCTCACTGCAGTTACAGTTTCTGGTGAGGGAATGAGGAAAGGCAGATACTGATCTCTTTTCTTTCATGACCGGTGACAGGACTCAAGGGAATGGCCTGAGGTTGTGTCAGGGGAGGTTTAGGTTGGATATCAGGAAAAAGTTTTTCACCAAGAGAGTTGCTGGGCACTGGAACAGGCTCCCCAGGGCAGTGGGCACAGCACCAAGCCTGACAGAGCTCAAGAAGTGTTTGGACAATGCTCTCAGGCACAGGTGTGACTCTTGGGGTGTCCTGTGCTGGGCCAGGAGATGGACTCAATGATCCTGATGGGTGTCTTCCATCTCAGCTTATTTTGCGATTCCATGATTCCATGATTCTAGTCGTTGCCCCCCTCTATCTGTAAAAAGCCCTGCTGGGGAGCCCAGAAGCCTGACTTCAGGTAGGGATTTGTTGGTCAATCAAAACCTGTTGCTATTAACTGTGGAGCTGTCAGGGTTATAGAGCTAATGGGAAGGACAGACAGCAGGTGACTTTCTGTTTCCAGGGAAGTTAAACATTTAATGTTCCTTGGAACACTGGGGCGAATGTTCAGTGGTGGGGAGGCAGACCGTGTCGTGCTCTACAAGGCAGGCTCTGAGCTGTCCTGGGTTTGTGTGGCTTAGAGCTTGGTCATTCCATTTCTCTGTCAGGCTTTTTAATCAGAGAAATATTTAATCACATACACACCTCCTGGACTTGACATTTAAGTATTTTTTTTAATAATAAAAAATAATAGCATGCAAATAATACTGCAAAGATTTCTTGTTAATAATTTAATTCATACAGTGTTGTGACGTTTAGCAATATTATATCCAAATGCCTATATAAATTATGAGTAATAAGAGTTTGATATCTTTCGTTCTTTTCAGAAGACATGAGAGAATCCAATATAGTGTGGGAGAGTTCCCACATATAAGTATCAGTAATTGCAGTGCTGCATATTCTAAACTTACAGAGCTTACAATTCAATAAATGTTAAGATATGTATTTAAATTCTAATGAGACTTCATGTGTCACTATTAGATCAAACACATAGCAATACCCAAAAAAGATTAGACTTCTCCATTGTAGCACTTGCATGAATTTAAGACTTTTTCTGTAACGTTATGCTGAAAGTCCAGTAGAAAAATATCAATGACCTTTTAATCACAAATGATTTTATGTCCTGTATCTTTATTAGCTATTATTTTTTTAATTAAAAGTAGTTTTAAAATGAATGAATTTGTTGACAGTCCAGTACTTCAAGCCACAAATCACTGGTTTGTGAATTGTAGAGGGCTTACTGCACCTAAAATAGAGCATTTTTTGCAAAATTGTGTGTGTGTGTTAGAGGAAGAGAGTTTGTATCTGGTTACTGCACGTGCTCTGCTTTTTTTCTGTTTATTAAAAGGGTCACAAAGGGAACCAATTAAAAAAGAAAAAGCCTCCAATTTACAAGCTTTAAAATTATAATTTTAGGTCTCTTTTTTGATCTTTGTCTGTGGGATTAAGTTTGACTACTATTTTTTTGAGTGGTAGGAGACCTATAGTAACAGATTGAGAGTTCTCTGTCAGTCACTCTGGTTAGTGAGACAGAGAATCTCTTGTGTGGTGCGTAGTAAAGTACACCCCAGTTCTAATTATGTGTTGTGAACAACTTAAGAAAAGCAACATTCTCCGAGTCATAAAATAGAATCTTTGATTTTACTTGAATTTACAAAAGTCCCCTTTCTTATTATAAGGCAAAATGGATTATTTTTTTAATACTTAACATAGCTGTATTACTCTGAGCTTCTTTTGGGGCTTCTTTACTAACAATGTTGATATCCAGTGTAAATTTTAGATGGATTTATATCTGTCAGACTGGAACTAAAGCCAACTAAAGGCCTTGCTATCCTCAAAAGACTGTATTTTCATTATTATTGCCATTAAGTTAATTACAACTCAATTTACTATTTTAACCACAGAAGCTGCATTTTTTTCTGTGCATAAAAAAATGCTTTGTTCACAAGTGATTCTGAAATGGGAGCGAAACAGTGACATCCTTTCTGGACCCCACATCTTTGAAAAGCTAACAAAGGAGAAAGAGCCCCTGATCTGGCAATCTGGCACATGGGGGTAAAGCGATGAATTGCGCTGTTCAGTCATTGACTTGAACAACTTGACAATACCCTCCAAACCCTGTGATTTCTCCCTGTCTAACCATCCCTGGGTGTTACTCGGAATTTGAAAAAAAATACACGTGTGCTGAAAAAATACAAAGTGAGTCCTTATTTCAACATGAAAGCACTTTTGGCCAAAAGGGTTTATCTGTGCAAACACCTAAAGAGATGGAGAGAATATCAGGGAAGTAGATGTGATTAGTCATACCCAGTGGGAGAAGGACTGCAGCTGTGAAGTATTCTGTCCTGACCTTAGAAGTAGGCAGCTCGATTGTATTTAACTGCTGCTGGCTAATACATTCAGACAGTGCAAACTCTCAGGCTCCTCTAAAGACAAAGATGGGTACCAGAACATGCTTAATTGCAAACTCTTTGTAGATCTGAGCCCTGGTCAGATGGGGTTTAAATGCTGACCCTCGCTCTCAGAAGTAAGGACACACAGCACTGTGTCTGAGCTGCCATCCTCCAGCCAGACTTTGGATGTGAAGGAAGTTTCTGGGCTAAGATGCTATCCAAGAAACTTCCCTCTTGCACAGCTTCTAGATAGGTATTTTTTTTTTCTGCAGAAGGGATAAACCAGCATTTTTTGTAGCACTTAGAGACTTACCTAAACACTGCCTGTGTCACAAAACTCCAAGATGCCAGCTCTGACAAAAGGGAATGCCAGAACAGGTTTGGCTCCAGGCTGAAGAGCTGATCACGTGTTTAGCTGTGTGACTGCAAACTTAGTTGACTTAGTGAACTCCAGCAACTACTCACTGTCCCTTAAAATTGAAGAGTACGGTGGAAAGGCAGACTCCTATCTGTAGCAGTGCAGGAATACTGATCCTCTAGTGGGTTATAGCATATTTTTCTTATGGTCAAGAGGAGCAGGTTGCTCTCAGATGCTGTAGGGGCTTCCACACAGGCAGCAATTCTGGCCAGTGCCAGTTTTGGAAGATCAGAAAATGAAGGCTGAGGGTGGAATCACATCTCTTCAAGGATTGTAGTTCACCTGGAAGCACCAACCTCTTACAACTAACTAAATACACCCTGTTGTGCCAGAGGGACGTGAAATGCTTTGCTTGGGGCCAGGCAGCACCTGGCTGAGAGTTGTTTAGAGATTTCTGTGGGGCACAGACCACATCCTGAAAACTGCACGTAGCCCACAATTCTTGCAGCTTACAGTTAACCGTAGAAGATTCCCAGCCCTTCTGATTGCTAATGTAATTAATAGCCTGTGGCTTGTTGCAGTGCTGTGCAAAATGCTAAAAATTGTTGCCTTTCTGCACAGCTGTAGAATGCAGAAGACACAGTAGAATCTCAGTAAATCCTAGCAACATTTTATTTTCAGTTGGGGTTCAGCCAGGAGAGCTGTAGCCCCTTCTGTCTTTGGTTTAGCTGGTTTATAAAAAACAATCTGATCCTGAAAGTGGGCACTTTTTGTGAAAATGTGCTTTCACCAGAAAGCACAGCACTGCCCAATGGCTCCGTAGTGCAAACAAAACAAATCGTGTGGGGAAATGACTGCGCTTCACCTCAGAACGTCACTTACTGGAACTGATTCCTTCAGGCTTGAGAGCCTGAAAGATTGGAAAGAAGAGCAACAGCAAAGCAATCTCTCTCCCTCTAGTGCCTACAGGCCCAGACTTCTCAGAGTATGACAGCTCAAAGGAAGCTCAAAGGAAGACTGAGAGAAGAAAAAAAATTCTGTGTTTCTGCAATGCATTTAGGACAAAGAAAAGCACATTCACAGCTAATTTTAAGCAGCCTTCAGAATGCAGTACAACACCTTATTAACTCACTTGTACCTAATCCTTGCATTCTGATATTTTTAGAAGGCATCATGCAATTCAGCAGTAGTTTCAGCCCATGCCTCCTTTGTAATGGATGACACCGCTCTATTTCTCATTTTGATTTAGAATTAGCTTTCTGACAATAAGCCTTGCTCAGGTAACACATACTGATTTGACTAAATTAATTTAGAAATGGAATTAGATACACATGGACACTCTTCTTTCTCTCCCTCCTCTAAGGTGGCCTTCTTAATTTGGCTTGAGGGAGCCCTTTGTCTTAGTCTGGGTGGAAATAGTAAAGACCTGCCTCCACCACTTGCCTGTCTCATCCTCTGCAGCGGGAGGAGAGTTTGGTCTAATTTCCTATCTGAAACCATAGGAGGGTAAAGTCCCCTTCATAGACTAAGGGTGCTTTTCTTGGCCAGCTTTACAGTGCAAGAACCCACACAAGCACTGGACTGCAGCACTTTCCATGCATGGATTTTGCGGCTTTTGAAGACAGTGCCTCTTCCTTTGGTGGCTTATTATTTTTTGATCGTGTGGGAACTCAGGGTACAGCTGCATGAAGTGTAAACAGTGCTATTTTGTCTGTGCCTGGTTTTATCCTGATCCAGTATCTCCCAGCCAGGAGGCTTAGGTTAGCTCTGGGCTGCCTCTAACGAGCTGCAAATGAAAACAAAGTCCTCTAGCCCGTGGTTTCTCTCTGTTATGTATTATCTAATCAGGGCTCTCTGGAACAGGCCTTTGGAAACCTGTTCCCTGCACAAGCATATGAAGTAGACTTATCAGTAGGTTGTGTTAAGGTTGCTGTGGAGCAGAGAGAACTATAGAGCGGTCTTTTTGATGATTTTTTTTTTTTCATAAATGTGTAATATGTTTTCTTACAAAGACATACACAAAAAGTCCTCCTTCTCTTTAGCGTCTTGTAGAGCACTAGTCAGAGCTACAGCACGTAAAATACCAGTTCGTCAAGAGAAAAGAACTGAACATTTTCTGAAATAAAACAAGGAATGGAGACTCAAACCAATTCCTGTTCTTTTGACTTGCTAGAATGTTGATAAAACCCCTAAATTTCTAGGGATGGGTTTGCATTTATGGGAAAGCTGCTGAAAATCAGTGAAATATGTACTTAAAAGCTGATTATTCTGCACCTTTCCATGCATAGATCCTTTCACGCTGTACAGTGTCCTTCTGCAGTGTGGCTTAATCTGTTTTATAGAAAGTAAAAAGAGACCACGTAGTCTTGGAGTGCAAAATGTCTGCTGCCAGAATAGCTGGTCAGACCCTTTTCTCCATGCAAAGAAGTTCTACCTTAATTGCAGTTAATCCAGTCAGAAAAGAGCAACAAATCTCTGTGCACAAGAGGTATTTATCAGTCTAAAATGTGACAGGAAAACAATGAAGACTTCCCCAGAGGGTGCTGAGTCTGAACTCTTATCTGGAGCTGTCCCTTCATTTCACCCCAAAGTTTCTCTGTTGAAGAGGTTCCCGTCTTAGGTTTGTATCGTATCACTTCCTTGTTTGTAACATAGCATTGCGCGAGGAAATTGTGTCCAGGGCTTCACTGTGCTGGCAAATTGTATCCTCATATCTTGGAGAGGGATGAGAAAGGACAAGTGAATGACACGGCAGGTGTTTATCAGCTCTAAGTGTTTTACGTGGGAGGACTCGGACTGTTCTCCTGCTCTGAGCTGCACGCAGCCTGCGTGCCCGAAGGGGCAGATGTGGCTGGAGCCCCTGTGCATGTGCACACACACAGGCGGTGGGAGTGTCCATCTGTGTTCACAGCACAGAGCAGCAGGGAGGACTCAACGTGACCAGGGCATTAATCTCTCCTGTGATAAGAGCCATAAATCACGATATTCAGAACATGCAGAAGTAGCAAAGAGCACTGAAGATGGGGGATGTCATCCTCCCTGCCCACTGTGAAGTAGAAAAGCCTGTTTTGTAGCCCATAATCATTTCACTCATTAATCTGTTTAGTCCTTCCCGTCAGAGCACTGTTTCATTTTCAAACACAAAAACTTTCAAACTGTCTTGAAATGTTTAATTCCCCTAAGCAGGGCAACCTGCAAATGGTATTTCTCCCATCTTGACTCCAGTATCTCAGTATGTCAGAAGACTTTCCCTACTCTCCTAATTTTTTAAGGAGTCACCTGAGCCCTTTGTCTCAAGGACTGATAATCTTCTACAGCCTAAAAATAACTGTTCTTAAAATGGGTCCATCTCTGAACAGTTGTGGTTTCCTTACTGTGGCCTGTGGCTTGTTAGGAAACCAACTTGCTACCGAACCAGAGTCACTATTTACACTAGTCCTGGACCATGGGTAGAAACCTGTGACAAATTTTAACTCAGAAAAAAAAAAGTTAGTCATAGGAAAAAGAGAGAAAGTTAGAGAAATAAAGAAACTGTAGGAAGCCAGACTAGTTTTAAATTGAGGCAGGAGAAATGCAATCATGACTTGTCATGACTGATGGGAATGAAAGCTAACTAGGATACTGGTTAGACCACTGGAGGACTCTGATTCAAGGAGTCCTACAAAAAGACTCCTTAAAAAAAGACTTACAAACAGGCTATTGCCAGGGCAGGCACCTACCACTTTAATATCTGTAGTTCCGACTGGATTTGTCTGCATGTGTTCTGAATGTAAAAAGTGATAATGAAGATAGGAAATGAAAATATTTCTCCTTAACCCATGAAGAGAGGCTGAGAGCCTTGTTGAAATAAAATATCTTCCACTGATTTTGCAGTCAGAACAGAGATTACATTTTGAGGGACTTGAAGGTCTCCACGTGGTATGTAACACTTTGGAGTGCACACACTGCCTGTGCTTCCATCACAGCCTGAGCAGGAAAGTCTGGGGCAGAGCACATAATTTCTTACACCATGGAAGAAGCAGAAGTGACAAAAGCACTGCCAGAACATTGCTAGGAAAATGCAGAGATGCCACATGTGCATTCAAAAATTACTTTTCTAAAAACAGAGAGGACACCTGCAATTTCTGTAATTGCTGGTTTGGTGCTCATGTCCACAGATCAAAAGAAAAGGAGCTCTCCTCCTGTTAGGTAAGGACTACTAATCCGAAGTGAAGGACATAGGGAGAAGTCCTCTTTGTTTTGGAAGAACAATGGGAATTGGTTGTGCTCAGTAGCTAAAAAGTCTTGCTTTGGTGTATTTTTTTTTTCCTTTGTGTAATCAGTGCTTTACAGATTTATGGAACATGAGATTATTTTCTTTGACCTCCAGTGTATCACAGAACCTTCAGTTTCACTGAACTAACCGCGTTGCTGAGCATAACGTGTTATGTATGTTGTGCTTGGCACAGCGTATCGTGAAGAAAGTGCCCAGTCTTGGTCTGAAGGTGTCAAAAAATGGAGCAGCCAAGGTTTCATTTCACTGTCACAGTTTGTCTTTCACAGTTTGACAACTGTGCTGCTCTTAGCTCCCCTTATGTGCTTCTCCACTAGGCTCGATAACAGGGCAGGTCATAGTTGATACTTGATGGTTTTCAGTGTTTCATGTATTTGTGAAATATCTGAGAGACAGAATTTCTTAGCAGTGTAGAGGTGCTGTGCTTGAAGGGGGTCTCTGTAACACTCTCAGGCCATGAATTGTGGTAGAACATGCCAGCTGAGCATAGAAGGGACAGAAAATGAAATATAAATTCATTACTGCAGAGCCAGAACAGCAAGGATAAATTCTGTCTGTTTCCAAGCATCTACGTTATATTCCCAACTAAGGATACCATTAGTGGAGACAAACTGAGCTCTTTTGATCACTTTCTACTGTGAAAAGGGTCAGTCCTCCTTGCTCTTCACACTCCCTCCTACATGATCCTGACTCACCCTTAGGCTGACTTTCATATTCACTGAGCTGATGCAGCTCATTAACCCATCAGAAAACTGTCCTTTTTTTTAATTCTCTGGATTTATTTTCTGTCAGTTCAATGAGCTGAATCAGCTCAGCAAGGGGTCAGGTAAGTGTCAGAAGTAAGGAAGAATGGGTGGGAAACAGGTGGAAAGGGGAAGGAAGAGGAAAAAGACAGGAGAAAGCATGCAAGATGAAGGAACAAGACTGCTTCTTTCAGTGACAGAAAGCCTTAAGATCAACTTACCATGTCTGATTGTATCCTTAGGAAGGTGATTTCTCTGGAGTTCCTGTGGGTTTGGTGTAGAAAAGGGAGTTTCTTTAGAGGGTGGCTAAAAAGGAAATAAAGAGAAGTAATCTAATTTAGACACATAGGTTGGGCAATGTAAATAGGCCTGTTCTTTACTGCAAAGACCACTGTGATTAAAGCTTTAGAACACAGTTAATGACTAAGTGCCTGGAAAACCAAAACAATGGTCTCTAAATGCAGAAGTAGCCTTCAGAGAGCTCCAAAAGGCCTCAAGTGCAATCAGAAAGACCATGCAAGCCTGGGGAGCAGGGCATGAGCACCAGGTGGATTGGCTGTGTGAAGTCAGTGTCGAGCAAAGGCTGGTGGAGCTGATGTCACTTGGAATTTGGTCAGGCTCTGCCTGAGCAGAAAATCAGGAACAGTCCTCTAGTGTACATCTTGTTTTCAGCAGAGTTCCCCCTGCCATTCTCTGCCTGCCACCAGCTCTCTCCTTAACTTTGTTTCTGTCTTGCTCTTTTTTGAATTCCACCATTATTTGTAAAACTACTACTGAAAATGACCTACATAAATAAATAAATTGAATGAATAAATCATGAGGGAGAGAATGAATGTGTGAGTGTGTAGGTGGATGACACAGAGAACCAGGCTGGTGGGAGCAGCAGGAGCTATCAGTTCATTTGCTGTCAGCAGCAGAGCTCCGGGAGGGTAAGGACATTAAGTACCTGATTGTGCAAGGTGCTGAGTGCCTTCGTCTTCTGTCACTTTTGGAGATAATCAAAAGCGTTTCCAGACCTTGCCAGTAGAGGCTTCAAGGAAGGAAGAAGGAGGCAGAAGACTAAACCTGTGATTTTTATCCTTTGTTTCTCCAGTTTTCAGATCCCTAAGGATTTTTTCCCCCATAATGAATAATTACCTTTCATAGAGCCTTTTAAAACAATCAATGGACCCTCAAGGGGCTGTGCAACTGAGTTTCTGGCTTTCAGATAATGCAATGCAGGGGAAACTTCCCTTTTGCAAGAGCAAGTCTGGAAGTGTAATTTCAGAGTTTGTATTGGTTTCATCCTCTCAGGTATGACCATTTCTCCATGGAAGACACTCGCTGAGCCACTAGCCCCTTGCCACACCACTGAACCCTGGGACTTTTCTGTGTGGGAGCGTGAGGTGAACTCTGCAGTTCAGGAAGGATTTTGATGCTCCTTTGAGATTTGCCACATCTCACCCCAGAGATGAAATGTGCCCATTATGCTGACAGCTTTGCTCTTCAGGATGAGGCATATACAGCTGGCATTCAACTGATTGCAGAAAGGCATATGTATTATTAAAGGGACAAATTTTGACCAAAAAAAAAAAGTGGTTTAATTATCAGTGGTGTTTGCAGTAAGTACTTAGTGCTCATGACCTTGCAGCAATCCTCCCTTTTTGTTTCCGAAGTAGTTCAAACCTTTATGTGACATGTGCAGAGGATAAAGTTGTATTATTGTATGAGGTAGATTGAGCAGCTTTTCAAAGAATGCTTGGAAATGTGCGTCCATACTTGTGGGTTTTGTGTACGTACAGTTTCCTCTCACCTCTTCTAAAAACATGGCTCTTTAGCACTCATCATAGGAGTCTAGGTATCCCTCACAGATGATAAATATAGCTGGATTAGAACTAAAGAAATTGTCTTGAATTTCCCTTCAAAACAAGTGTGGCTTGTTCCTGTTCTCTTCTAAAAGTTTGCCCTGGCACAAACTTTCTCTTTACAGTTGACTGTTGGAGGTGTTGTGGGAGATCCAAATGACACGCAGTGCAGCCAGCCCTTGCGTACATTATGCACTCCCCTGAAGAGCGCTGGAAAGGAAAATAGGATTTTTCAATCTTTTTTTCAGTATTCAGGGTAGCAGCAGAGTTGAGAATAGGGAATGAGGTATTGTTGGTTGATGTGCTTTTGAGAAGATGTGATGTTCTGCATCGATTTTCTCTTTAAACTTGGCGATTGTGTATGCAGGACTAGGGAATTACAATAACAGAATTTGGAATTCATAAATACACTTATAACTCTGGTCGAGTGCAAATCCCTCAGGTGGTGAGGAAGGGGCACAGTGTGCCTATCAGTCACAGGTAGAACAGTCTCCACAGATTGCTCTACTGAGATTGCTCATAATCAACCATTTATTCAGCTGCAAGATGCTGTTCACATATAAAGTAGGCCAGGACGTCACCTGACTGTGGTTGACAGCCAGTCCACTGACTGAGTCTAGAGCTTATTGCATATGTGTAAGTCCAAGGTTACCTAAGTTAACTCAAGAAGAAGGAGAAAATTAAAAGGAAAATTCGGGCAGTTGCACCAGAAACCTCATTATCATGAATCTGGGAGCCTCCAGAGTGACTTGTGAACATCCCTGCCAGGTCAAATGTTATTGCCCCCTATTCCTGCAGAAAATAATGTTCTCTGTAGGACCTGATGGGTCAACATCACTGGCAAACTGCATGAGCTTGCTTTGTGCTGGGGCTGTGCAGGAGCATGGCCAGCCCTTCCAAGTGGCTCCAAGCCTATGACGGAGGGGCACAGCTGCGACTGATGCAGGAGCTGTGATCCTTGTTGTCCTGGAAATGCCACCACCTTTCTGGATCCTTCCTTGCCTTGGACATCTTCTGTCCGTCCTCACAGCATAAGGCCTTGAAGCAATGGATGAGGAAAGGAGTCGTGGCCCTAGGCCGATGTGGGCAGCCAGACAAGTGCTGCCCTGTTAGAGATTCTGCACCTTATCTTCTGTTTGATCTCTTTGTCAGGTGGCTGAAAACAATAGAAATTAAAAGGTATTTACATGATGCAGAAGCCTCCATTCCATCTTCAGAGGGAACTGAGCCGAGTTCCCTCTGTACATAAGTACAATGTACAAGTACATAAGGCCTCGGTGACAGTCAGTGGGCTGGATCCTATAGTATGGAAGGTAGAAGACAAAACACCATGCTTGCTGGGATTTCCAGGAGGATTTTGTTACTTAAGGTTCCCACTGATTTAAGAGCAGGTGCCTAACCACATAAGCACATTTATAAACCTATCAAGTGTGCATTTGTATGCATAGATATCTAAATATTTACTTTTGTATGGCACTTAGTAACTCTGAAGTAAGTTTGTCTGTCCAGCTCCAGTGCAGAAGCCTGTACAGTCATGCAAACACAGCCCTGCCTCTCAGCAGGGGATATTAAGTCTGGCCCCACGTAGATCTAACTCAGACATTTGTCTTCTCAACCAGAACTGCACTTGGATGCTTTTAAAAATGTTCTGTTATTCAGCTAGAGCAAAAGAAGTGGTGTTAGCACACCACCCTGTCAGTGCCCTCCACCTCTCTGGGTAAGGATTGTCTTCATGTCCCTGTGTTGAAGACAGCATCCATGGGAAACTCCAGAGGTGGCTGCTCTTCACTCTTTTCCAGGTATACCATTGTCAGCTTCCTTGTATGTTTCTCAACATTTGAATCTAAAAAGGCTATTAAAAATCTTAAAAGGATCAGAGATAACATTTACTTGCTATTTACACACCTATTCCAAGTCAAATAACTCGCAGTGCCTCAGCCGCCTTGCCTGATAATCAGGACAGCGTATGGAATAGTGTGTGCTTCTCCCTTTCACCTCCACTCTCTCCATCACTGCTGCAATCCAGTACCCAGAGCACTGCCCTGAATACAGATTTTCTTCTTCCTGCTCTGCTTATTTCCTTTAAGGTATTTTTCCCCCTCTTGTGGATTGACAGACTTATCAACACCAGCTAAGATTCATTTAATGTGCCTAACATAAGCCAAACAGGATCCTGCCCTGTCGCTCCATATTCTTTTCTCAGAAAGAAATGGTTTTAGCTGCAATTATTTGCACTGTCTGCTTAAATATTTAGCAAATGCAATAGTTTGGTAGTCAGGTGTTGTTGTAACCTATTCTGAATGTTGATTCTATAAACCAGTTCTGCAGCTGCCGGGCTTGGATTTTTGTTTTGTTTTTCTTCCTGGCTGTGATGAGACAATATCGCCGGGAAGCAGGGACACAGCAGCACCTTGGGCTGGATGCTGCACTCCCAGTCTCTCTGCTGGAGATGTGGAGGGGGATCCACACACAGCAGGCCTGCAGAATTAATCCCAGATGCCAAATGTGGAGATCAGTATCACACGGCAAGGCTTTGAATTTTTCATTTCTCATTCATTAAAAGGCAGTCAAAAAGAAAAAAAGCTTCATTCTCATCCTCCTAAGTGCTGTCACACTCACTCATATGCACATGTATACTGCTGTCTTTCCAGTTAATACCAAGGGATGTAATGCCACAGTAAGCAGAGAACTGTACCAAATTTCCTTGGATTATGGAGTATATTTTTATGGATCCAGTTGCAAAAGGATCATGGCTATTTTTTTGAGGTTCTAGTATCTTGCAAAAATATTTCTTTTTTTTTCTTTCTGTCCAGTTTAAAATCTCCTCTGGCATTAGGCAAAATGTTTGTTGTATTAATCTCCATCAGTATGGTCCTAGTTTGCTGCAGATTCTCTGCTGGGTGTCCTGACTTTCACCCCCACGTCATCATGCCCTCTTATTCTGAATGTGCTTATGTACCTGTAGGAATTCTCTCCTAGGCTACCACAACCTTCCTGAGGGCATGACTTATGGAGCAGCTCTCCATGGGCAGCAGCATGCACAGGCACTCAGAGTCATCCCTTTAATCTGGGGTTATAGGCCACTTTCAAGTGCTGGTGGACAGAGTGCAGGCAAGACTGTCAGAGGTGCCAGCTGAACGCAGAGCAGTCACATGGATATCACCTCTTGCTGATAACAGCAGAAGAAAAAATGCCTTTATTCACTGTAAAGAACATGGCAAGGCATGCCCAACTCACTCACAGTCCTGAAATTGAATGGAGAAAAGGAAAGACTTGCATCTCTCTCTCTCTCCTTGTTTATAAACCTGTCTGTAACACACTGCAGGGCTCCATGTTCCATTTCTGATAGATGTGCAAAAGCCTGCAGAGGCTAATGTTGTCTGGCTTCCACGTTAACACAGGGCCATATCTGGGACATCCTGGGGGTTATGCTCTTGATATTGGCAAATCAAAATACGTGACATCAGAGGATATCCTGCCTGAAGCTTCCCAAAATTCCTGAAAGGCTTTTATGGAAGGTTGTACCTTTTTACAGAGTCTGTCACCGATAGACAGCGGTGATGCTGTCACTCTTAGGGAAGTGACGCTGTTCCTGTCTCAACAGCATGTTCTGACTTAAAAGTTTATAAAACCATCCCAAAGAAATTCTCTCAGTGTATAACTGATATTGGAACATGAAGGACACAATTATCATTCTGCTCATGTGGAAGGGAAATGTTAAAAATATCCCTTCAGCCCATTCCTAGTATTTTCTGTTTATCATTCACCAAATGTACACTTTTTAAATTGTGATACTTGCATAAGATCTTCTGAAATGTTGAGTTTTGGGGTTTTTTCTCCATTAGCCCTCTCTCTGCCATCAGGCAAATGACTCAGGAAAGTCCCCACAAGTCACTCGGGAGCACTCCTTGAACGTTTGGAGTTACAGAGCAGCATTCATCTTTGGCAAAAGCTGTCTCTGATCTTCAGGACATGGGAAAGTGCATACAGGGCATTCTAGTCCTTGCAGGCAGATATTTGTCCCTGTAAAAAAAGCCATCCTTATGGCACAGGAAATGTGTCCCAGGAATCTTAGAACACACAAGTCTTTGATCTGTAGACTTCTAGAAACAGGGAAATGAGGGAATATGCTTTCCCTCTACTTCTAAACTCTTCTAGGTATCTGGGTTTGGCCATTATTGGATAAGAATGTGTTGAGCTAGATAGACTACAGGTCTAACTGAGTGGGATATTTGTTATTAGAAGTGGTGGTATTTGTTATTTTGGGATATTTTTATTAGCAGTGGTTAATGCCTGAAAGAACCAGGTGATCAGGAAACCATTTTTCATGCATTTTTTTGCGTCTCCATTGGCTTCAGCCGCAATGATGGGTCCCAGATCAGAATCAAGCCAGTGGCTGAGAAGTGTTTTTTCAGTACAAGCAAGAATTTTCTGTTCTGTTCAAGTTGGTTGGGTCCACTGAATAGCCTCTGTAATCTATTTCAGCACTAAGAAGCAGATATAAGGCACATATTGGGGATGACGTTCTGTCATGGTCAAAGGGCAGCAGATGGAAATGAAAGTTGGTGAAGTAAATAGTTAGGAGAAGGTGCTTGTCATGTAACAAACAGAAGTGACTCATGCAATGTCCCCTTCCCCCTCCAGCTGTTACATGAATCACCTCACCTGTGTCCAAGGAAAGGTCAAACCAATTTCTCAGTTCTTGGAAGAGTTTTCAATTTAAAAGTACTGCAGGATTGTGCTATTATTTAGTATGAAGAGTTGTACGAGCTCTTACTCAGTTTTAGCATGGGGTTACAGTTCAATTCTATTAGAACTGTCTCAATTACACGGTGTGATAAACATACATCTTGACTAGCTCTCATTGCCAACACAGATTTTTCCTTTTTCCAAACTCCTTTGGTGCTCTGCCTTGCTCTTCCTTGTTATTTTTAATTGTTTGGCTTAGAAATAAAGAGTGAGGAGATGAAGGAAACTACACTTTTGCTGGAGGAAGAAGCGTAGCCTCATTTTAAGAGGGTGCGAAATTGGGATTAACGAAGAATTACTCTTCATGGTTTCGACTGCAAACCCATCCCAGTTAGGCTAGGGGGGACATTCACTCTTTTTTGCTTCTCCCTCACATTTGGGCTCTACTGTCCTCTTCTCTGTGTTATTCAGAACCTAAAGGGAGAATAAGTGTTGCTCTGGAAAATTTCAACTTGTCGGAAGTGATGCAGTGTTGGTAGCAGGAAGGGTTCTTTCATCCCATCGCCTGGCTTTTCCATGACTTTCCTCCTGCTCCCAGCCCCATTTGTTTCCATATTACGTTTGTTACCAGGAAGAATACAGGAAAAAATTAATCCTAGTATGGATTTCTTTCAAGGTAGATTTCTCTCATTCTCATTTTGGCTTGATCTTCTGTTAACTGTCATGAGAAAAAATCAGGCAGCTTGATATTTTTATTGTGTTCTCCACACAACAGGTTGGGTTAACCTATATGGGATTCCCATATGGAATTTACCCAGCTAATTTATGTGGAAAATACCAGCTCTCTTGCCTTAGCTTGGATTTGAGTTTGGCTGAGTTTCCTCAGCATAAAAGCAAACCTCGTTTCCGAATGAAGACACGCTTTTTCCCCTTCTGAAGTAGTTTGTCTTCCTGCATAGATGTAATATGAAGGAACATATATATCCTTCTGCTGTTCCGTTTGCCTCTTTTCGATTGTACACTCAAAAAGCAGGGGATGAATGGAAAGGAGATGTCCTGGCAAATCTGGTCTCTGCCATTACCATACCTGTCAAATGAATTAGGGGGCAGTGAACCCTTTAAAATAAGATGTTTAGATTCTGTACATAGGATCATGTTTGATTTTTATAACAAAATCCACCTATTTCTGTCTGCATCTCATGCAAGACTCACCCGCCCTGGAAAAATCAACTGAAGGGTTTCTGCATTATGAAACACAGGCAGTTCTTTTTTAATTATTGCACTCGGCTTAAGGCTATGCTTCTCTGTGACTGGCTAACCTGCGTCTGTTATAACTCCATTACAACTCTAAATTCAACAGCATTAGCAGTTTTCATCACACTAAATTTTTACTGGAAATGCGTGTGCTGAGTCTGACTCCAAGTATAACGAAAGCAACTAAAATGTAGCTCTTCCTATTGATTATTTAGCCTGAATACGAATTAATAAGGATGCAATCCTCCATCTTTATGTTTTAAAATAATTTATTTTCTTGTTTGTAGGAGCCAGAAACTGAGTTGAGGTGAATGAAGTGGAAAGAGCACTTTTGCTCAGTGAACTATGGGCTTGAGATTGAACAAAATCATTGACAGTTTTACCAGAGAGGGTTTGCAGATGCCCATCAAAATGTCTGTACACAGACTGGCCCTGCAGCATGGGAGCAGCAGAATGCACTGCCACAGGGGAGATCTGTCTGGGTATTTATACCATGCTCATTGCCATGGTAACAAAGTCTTACGAAATGCAGACATTATATACAGAGGTGTTTGTGCTTTCCTGCATCTCTCACACTCACTCTTTCCTTCCCCCCAGCCCTGGGGCTTTTATGGATGCTTTTACAGCGAGGAGGCCCAGTGTCAGCCAGCAACTTGCATGGACTCCCAAAACCTTGGGATCCCTGGGCTAGACTGGTCCAGTGCCTCCTGAAGTGTGCCTTTAGCACTGGATCCTCCAGCCCTGCAGTGACCCACCAGTCACAGGTGCTGCCGAGCCCCTCAAGCATGCCTGGCCACCTCAGGAAGTGGTGGGAAGTCCTTCAGCAATATCTGAAGGTCATAGCTGTGGAGAAGGATCACCAAGGCTTAACTCATAGCGTGCCTCCTGCCTCTCCATGGATGCAGGGAATGGCAGCCATGGGGTGGGAGGTCCCGAGCTCAGAGTTTGGTGGTGGGCTGTCTGCCAGGAGCTGAGAGTGGTTTCCAAGCTCTGGACCAGCACACACACCATGGATCCCCTATTACTTACACAAAACATTTTCTCTTTAAGCAGCCACATGCCAGGACCATTCAAGATGGGAGCTCTTCCTCCTGTGGTCACATCTGGCACTGACTGTGTGAATTTTAGGTAGGTAGTAGTCATGCTTTTGCACCTCCCTACCTCACTGGCATATCGTGCAACTTTCTTCATCAATATCACTGTAATGTCCCTGGGAGCTTATTGAATGAAGCCAGTAGCAATCAAAATATCCTAGTTGACTTCAAAAATAAATTAGTCTTTTTCTGCTTCTGTCTACAAAAGAGATCTACCCTAAGAGCTGGGTAATTGGTAAGCTCTGGCACTCTTAGCCCACATCTATATAATTTGCAAAGCTGGGTTTAACATGATGCTTCAAGTTCATATGCTGACACAATCTAATTTTCTAAAGAAAAAGTCTGACTACAGGTCTTCAGAAATTCTTAAAAATGTTCTGCTTAGTCTTATGGCAGTCTGTTGTACTAGCCAAGAAAAGTGCAAGACCAGGTTTTGGGTGTTTTGCAGCAGTTAAGAGTCAGGAGTGCTGTGGAAGGAAAGGGAAGTTACCTCTTGCTTCCTATGAACATCTTCTCCATGCTATAAACTACTGCTCACTCTCGGCCAGATGAAGAATTTATGAACGGCAAGGAAATCAAGAATCCAGGAGACTCTGGAATTGGGAATTTTGATGTCTAAAGCAAGTGAAAAGGTGCGTTTCAATTACAGTATATTGTTGTTTTTATGAATTTGTTCTTTTGATTTAGAAATGGTTGTGTTGTTAACACAGTACTTCTTTTGCTGTAGCTACACTCTTAAGTAGGCATGATACAACACCCAAAATTGCTACCTAGAGATACAGTATTTTGTACACAGTATGATTTCTAATTGCTTGAATAATACTACACAATGGAATAATTTCTTGCTCAGTGAGAGCTGTTTCTCACTGCTTGAGATATAATAACCTCTTGGGAAGTCACGGAGCTGCAAACTGTAATGATCTATGGTAGAGCATTTTTGCTTAGTCTTTATTCTTAAAATGCTCAGCATTCACTAAAAATGAATCAGGAGAAACTGGTAAAATAAGTTGCAGAAACAGAATGAGATGGCTCTTCAGAATTATATATAGAAGGCTTTTTAGACGCCCACACCCCCTATATTAAAAACAGTGATTCAGAAAATCAGCCAGCGGATTCCTGAACCAAAGTATTGTGTGTGATTTTTGCAGTCCGTATTTAAAGAGATGCATTGTTTACAAGAATGAAATGGGTATTACAAGGCACTTGTGCAATACAGCTGTCTTGTAGTGCAGTGTCTTTACTTGGATGAGATGATGCTAGCTTTAATTTGCCAGTTTAATTTGCTATATGCATCTATGCATTTATAAAAACAAATTTTCTTCTCAGAAATATATATGAAACAATTCACCGAGAAATGTACATGGTAATATTAAATAACCAAAACAGAGTGAGCCTGTAAAGAGTAGCAAGGTCACATATCTGATGCCTACAGCAAAGAACTGGAGTTGGGAAGATATTGTGGTTAAACCTACCTGCAAGTCAAGTATTTGCTATCCGAATCCAGAATTCCCTTTTTGAAAGGATGGAAGGGGCTGACTGCAGCCCAAACTCCCTGCATCACTCTTCCAATCCTCCTTGAAGGTGAGAGGTCGCTGGAAACACTTTGGTTTGTTGGTCAAACCTCAGTGGTGAATGTTAGCTAAACTCCCTGACACAACCTGTGGAGTTGAGCGAAAGAGGAGGTCTCTGAAGTGATGCCACCCACTCCCCTGGCATAGGATGTCCCAGCGCCGGGGAGGTGCCTTGAGACCTCAGTGCCAAGGACCCAGCTGGCATCAGGACCTGGTACAGGGGCAGCAGCTGCCCTGGACCCGCCTCCCAGCAAGGTTTAGAATGCAGTCCAGAATAGGAGCTGTAACATTATTTAGAAAGGTGCAGCTTTTCTTTTGAAGGCATTCTCACTTCTTACCAAGCAATGAGACAGATCAGAGCAAGAGATCTCCTGCTGCAATACACAGAAAACCATAATGGACAGGAGCCTTATCAGGGGAGACCCACAGACCCAGACCAGAGGCTGGACTGCAACTGCTTTTTGCACAAGGAGCAAGGGAATTGTGTGTCCTTTCCCTTTCCTTCCTCCTCGTTCACGGCAGGGTGAGAGCTGCTGGTCCAGTACAAGTAGCACCAGTGGTGGCTCTGCAGGTTTTGTAGGCACTTCCATAGACTGGAAGCCAAGGCAGTGCCAAATGCAAGCTGATACATTGTGAATGGTCATGTGCCCTGAAACAATTTTATATTGGTGGGTATTGATGAGCCTATGTCTATTTTTTAATAAAGTTCTTAATTTTTCTGACCCACCTACCCGGGAGTGTGAGCCCAGACTGCAAAACTCCAAGCAGACTGACAGCTTGGCATCAAGGGTGGGGACTCTGCTTTCCCAGATGGAGAAGCTGCTGTGAAAGCGCTGCCAGCCCTGACGGCAGCTGCCCAGGGGGAGGCGAGAATTCCCCAGATGGACGGCTCCTTGCTCAAACCCTGCTCAAAAAACACCAAAGAGGGGAACTACCTACTGCAGAAATCCTCCTTCCCCACCAGAGAAAACAGCCTATGACCTTCTTGAATGCCCTTGCCCAGCTAAGTGTTTGATTTTTGTCCTGAATTATATTCTAGACTCAGTATGGAGCAGCACTGATGGTTGCTGTGCATGTTGTATAGGCATGTGAGTAGACTGAAAGCTGAGTAATAATTCTAAAAAAGATACACCCTAAGGACTTTTTAGGCTTTAGGGGTACCTAGTGGGACTGAAGAACTGTAGCTATATATTTCCTTCCTGGCTCCTCTGCCAGAAGAGCAGTGGAGGAATTTTCTAAAATATCAGTCAGTGTTTCACCCACTGCCATCTATGATCTTTTTCTGGACAGAATAAATAGTGGGAATGGCTTTTCTGGGTGGAAATTAAGAGTATCTCTAGTACTTCAGCGAAACAACGAGCCTTTGTTTCCTTTCCAGTGTTAGCAAGGAAGGGAGGTCTGCTGTATAGGGTATGACATAAGTAAAAGTAGCTTTCATATAGGATAAAAGTTAAGAATAAGGTACGTATTCACAATATCTCTGTGTGCTGTTTCAGACTAGAAATCAGTGTCGTGCCATCTTCGGAGCTGATGTGGAGATCAGGCTTTGCTGGACACTAATACAAAGGGAGAAACTGTAGCACAAAGGCAATTACTGGCAGAGTTCCCATGGACGTTAAGGAAAGGCAGGACTCACACCGAAGGAATTTGAAGCAGTTGGTTTCATTTCGAGTGTGGCCTCTTGTGTGCGGCCTCTTGTGTGCTATTTCTCCACTGCTTTTCAAAACTAAGCTGGTGATCACAGAAAGGATTGTCCTGCATGCCTTCATTCTAGAGGAATTTATTCCAGAATAAAGTCACCCCACCAGGCATTAGCAAGACAAGGCTTCCTGCTCAGCCCCCTTCTAGCCTGTCAGGCCTGTGCTGGAGCAGCCTGCTTTTAAAGGAAGTGGGAGACCCAGCCAGAGATTGACCTCCACAGGAACTGCCAGCAAATGGAGCAGCAGCTCAGCCAGCATGGCCCAGTGGAAGCAGCTCAGGTAGAATCTGAGATGGTCATCTGTGTATGAGAAGTCCAGAGCAGTTTCAAGAAGCAATGGGCTAAATCCACACTGGTGAGGAAGACAGGAGATGGTGAGTTTTATTCCATTGCTGTCACTTGGGGAATTAAAACCCTTGGAGGTGGTCTCACCAGGAAGAAATGAAGCACCAGCCCTCAAAGAAGGCTGTGTTTGAGGCAAAGGAGATTCCCCTGATAAACCTCTCACTGTCCCTCTCCCAGATTGTGACAGCCTGTCACAAGTCTGCAACACTTTTCTCTAAAACTCCACGTAACCCAGAGCTGGAAAAACAGCACTACTACAAAATGCACAAGGTCCTGCAAGTGACGGTTGCCTGATCTCTCCTACGGAGAATACACCGGAGGGATCCCGCCGTGTGGGATTTGTGGGAAGGGTTGCCTTTAACACTGGGCTCTGGCTGTGGGAGCTGCCCGGTGTGGGGCATTGTGCGGGGTTGTATAATCCGAATGAAAGACCTTATTGTGACGGGTGCTGCTTATGGCATAGGAAATTGTTGTGAGATTTTCAGGCTGAAGTCTCCTGTTAACACTATCCCAGCACTGTGCTGTTTGTGCAGAGATTGTACTGTGCTCCCCTAAAGAGCTTTTGGAAGACAATCCAAGTGAAAGATGGGTATGCTGGAAAGGAAAAAAGAAAAGAAAACCAGCGTATGGGTTGCAAAAGTAGAGGTATGCTGGAAACCCCACCATCTTCTACTCTAGCCTTTCTACAGTGAAGCATTACATCCATTGAGCACAGCATTTTTCTTTCTTCTTACCCAGCAATTTTGTATTTAATAGTAAGTGCCTGAAGAATATTAATGCATATTTAAATTAGGAAAAAACCACAAAGTTGATAAAGCCCAGTGTGGACAGAGTAGAGCATTAGAGAAGAATCCAAGAGACTAAACATAGAATATCAAGACCTGAATAGGACTAAAAATGGTTTAAACCTATGTCTGGACTACCAAAATATCAACTGTCACGTTATATCACTTTTCAGATATTTGGAAGCAATACAAAGTTTCCTCTGTTAGTTAATTACTCCCTTAACTATCCATTACAGAGTTTCTTTCATTTCCTCTCCCAAACATCTGGCAGTAGATACTGCAGAAGCCCACAGTCAGCAGGATACGCAAGCAGGGGACTAACTTTAGTTCATGAGTCATCTCCGTGGCTCCAGTGGGACAGTTCAGGTGGTTAAAGTTAAGCATGTACTTAAGGACTTTGCAGAAATGAAATGGATCTGTGCCAGAGGGAGGTTGCTGCCTAGGTGGGAGCTGGTCGCTTGCATGTCCTTAACCATTTATAAAAGGGATTTGTATAAAACATAGTGAAAAGACACCTCTCTGCTGTGAGAGCAATGATTCCTGATTTTTAAGAGTGGACCCCTGTCAGCCTTTACAGTCTCTCTCAGCCCTCCTGTTATTTGAAGGTGTTAGTTGGAAATGCTTTGATCAGGTTCAGCAGAGCAGGGAGTGATCGCTCCCCCTCACCTTTACCCAGCTCAGTGAGCCTGCAGGGCGTGGAGAGATAACTCCTGCTCCAGACACAGGATACCTGCTTTGGTACAAATGTTCTGCTTTTCTGGTAGCCACAGTTCATCTGCTGACCTAGAGCTGTGTTTGGAGGCAAAAATGTCACTCTGTGGAGTCACCATCCACAAGCAGCCCTTCCCACTGCAGAGGCACACAACCAGAGTGCTTCCTCTCCCCATCCAAATGTCTGTGGTGCTTACAAAACCCTTATTTTTAAAAATTCCATTGGGAGCTCTTTTATCCAGGCAATGGTGAGCACATTCTCTGGAGCCTTGATCATCACAAGGCCTGCAATTAATTCTGCTCGGGCTGCAGTCCTGCCTCCACCACACCCCAAGTGTTTGCCTTCTCCTGGCTCCAGTGCCACAAACCCGACCACAGGTGGTGGGTCAGGTGGGCTTTGGGCTTCATGGAAGTAGAGCTCATGCAGAATACAAGACTTGTATTATTGTACCTGTACAGGAGCTGTATGATGCTTCTGAATAATCCCTTTAATAAAATCAGATAGTGATTTGTAGCTGAAAGAATGGTTTCAAAACTCTGTAAGAGTATCTATGTCACCAGTAATTCCTTTTTTTCTGAACATAAAAAATGAAAATCAACTTTTGCCAAATAGAGAGCAATTTTTCCCAAGCCCTAATATCTGCGCAGTATTTCTCCTTGCACATTTTTCCCTACCTGTCAGAATCGTAAGACTGAAAATTATAAAGCAAACAGCTTTGCTAGAAAATGTCAGGCAGCCACACATTTTTCAGAAGAACAGAGTCTACTTTATGCTGGGTAGCATTGTTTGAAATTGAGTTTTCAAAGTGCACAATTTTTCATTTCCAAGTCAAGGCTAATGGAAAAATTTCACTTCCAAAGGTAAGATATGGAGCAACCAAAAACAGGGATTTAGAAAAGAACTGCCATCTCAGCAATCATTTTGAACATTAGGATCATTTGACATTTTAAAACTGGTGGCAGTGATTCACTTATCAGGGGGACTTAACTAGGATTTGTGTATATGTCTTTCAAACACTAAGTGTAAATCATCAGTCTTCTGTGTCTCTGTTTTCTCCTCCACAGGGTCTCTCTAAGCTCTCAGAGTTTCTCTCATACTTTGAATCATCATGCAAAATGGACTTTAATATTTACTCCCTACCCAGCATTGAGCAAACTTCTCCTTCCTTCAGTACTTTTAGTCTGTGCCTATGGAGCATGGAGGCAACTTCCTGGGATGGAGGAACGGAGCTCAGGCCACGTGAAGGAGTCTCTACCCCTACTTGCCTCAGCCTCAAAGGCTGAGGTCGTGCATGTGAAAGGCAGATTGTTGCAAATAAGTTAAGGAAATGAGCATGAAGGTGAGTAACAGCATTAGAGAAAACTACGGAAGAAAGTTTTAGGTTGACATCTTTAAGAGAAGTCAACTCAGAGGACTTTTTTCATACAGTGCATGGGAAGGTTGCTTTAGCCAGATCCCAGGAAATGGATGCAGGGGAGCATTGTCACACACTAATGCCCTCCTGCTGCTAAGCAAATATCATGGCCTTTATTTAAATACACATGCATAATAAATCTTTGGCAAATAACCCATGAAAACTACCAACAGTTTCCTTGAAATGAAGAATATTCGAGTGTTTCTCCATTGCAAGAAATTTTTAGTGCAACAGCACTGCTCTGCTTGAAGAACCTTTTCCAGTCCTGCCGCACAATGAATTCCCACTTTCCACTGAAAGTCCTGCTAGAAAAAACTTGAGTCGCAGCCTGCTGTCCTGGGCTAGGGTGCTGTCTGATTTGATTTCAAGGCAGGCAGAGGAAAAAATATGGGAGAGGAGCAGCACTGAAAGGGCACATGGAAATGACCTATCATGGCAAAGGAGAAGAGTGGAATCAAGAAACAAGGCCATTTTCTCCACAAGATCATCATCTGCACCATTTAAATACACATTTAGTCCTTGCAGACGTGCTTCCTGCTTGTTTTGACTCAAGGAAATAAGGTAGCAAGGAATACAAAAGTATCAGGCAAAAGGACCTTTGTCAAACTACAGCTTGTACAGCTGTCCCTGGAGCAAGATTAGGCTGCCCAAAGAAGACTACAGAGGAGAAAAAGTATAGTAGAAGAAATTCTTCTTTCTTCTCCTAGCATCTCTTTTCCCTTCCCATACCTTTCCCCAGACTCTTCTGTCCTGCTTTCATTCCTTATAGTAACCTAAAAAAAGTTCTGGTGGCTTGACACTAATCTTGTCACCATTTCTTGTGCAACTGAGTAAAGAGAGCAGCCTGAGCAAGAAAGCTGAGCATCGTGCAGCAGAGTTTGGAATTAGCCTTGTACATCCTGGATTTCCCCTCTTGTCACCACCTTGTCCCCATTCAGGTGCTTCATACAGAATTTATCTATAGCCTGGTTTCACATGCTGCTGTCAACCAGCTTTTCTTTTAGCAGTCATTTATCTACGATCCAACAGGCTCATAGACTTCATAAAACTTCTTTTAAAAAGCTTTTTACTTTGCACTATGCAGTGATTGTTTAATAGCAGCCAAGATGTATTCTCTTGAAATGCATACCTGAACTTGCACATCTATTGTATCTGCCACTTACAGAATCACAACAGTCTGCTGGATTACTGGTTCCTAAAGATGGAGTTTATCACTCCAAACACTTGAAAATGCTTCTAGAGGGCAAAGGCTTTTATCCAGGCCAATTACTTACCTAATGCAAAATTTTCTGAGGATCACTTTTGTTTAGAGAAGAGGTCAAGAAAAGAAAACTCGCTCAAAAAATTGCTTTTAAATTGCTTTGTGCAAAAGGAATGCAAGTGTTTGATGCAGTAGTCATATTAATGTGCTTGGTAACTCTGTCTGGAACAGGAAAGGAATATAAACAAATTATTTCATACAGTGTAGTTCTCTCTGTCTGAGAGGAAGTGAAGCCGCAATGACACCATTTAACCCTTGCAGGATCAGGTATTAGCAGCCTGGTTTAAATGACAGCATTGTTTTGCTTGTGTTCTCATCGAGGCAAAGGGATATGCACTCTTCTTAAAGAGAAAGGAGCTGCCAGTGTATGCCTACCTCCTTTCAAAGATGTTACAGGAGGACATGTTTTTTACAAAACCAAGTAAATGTTGTTATTCAATGGCCAGTTGTGATCCCCCCCATTTAAATAAAACAGCAAATGAAGCCAAAATTTAAAGAGGGAGAAGAACTTGTTGTTAAACATCTATTTTACACTTTGATGAGCATCTCAGACATGTTAAGAATAAATGTAATTTGAATAGATGCATACTATTTCGTAAGATAATGCAAGGGAAGTTAAACAATCTGTGATGAAGTGAGACTCGCTGAGGAGTGTTTATTCCCATTAATATGCTAAATAGCCCATCACCAGCAGCCCCAAAATGTGTGAGTTGAAATCAGCAGTCAAAACCTTTTGCTGAAAGACATAAAATGCACAGACATCAAGGTCAAGCATGACAGGTAGCACTTCTGCTGCACAAAAGTCCAACCTGTGCACTCTGTTGACAAAACGTCCCTGCTGCAGGTAAATAGACAAACCTTTGTGTCTCTCTGCCACAGCAGAGATCCAGCCCCTGGAGGGAAGGAGTGCTGCCAGTGTTGCCAGCGTGACTGTGTCTGCACAAGGGGTTTCTTCTGGCAGCAGAGAGGCAGCTCTGCCTCTTTATACCGCCAGGAGATGGAGGTGTGTTGGCAGTTCCCCACAGCTGGCAAAACTCTGTAGCAGCGGCCTGGGCTTCCACACTGAACAGTACAGTCTATTTCTGAGCAATTATTGCCTTGAGGGTTTACGCAGCCCTAAATGTGATTGATGTTCAGGAGAAAAATCGAGTTGCGTCTGCCTTTGGCTTTAGAGTGAGCCAAATAACATTTTGCTAAACAAAAGAATACATCTGAAGATGCTAATGGCAAAAGAAACCAAAACAACTTTCATTACTGGTGTCAAGGCCTAGCTGCAAAGGGGCAGCTGTGTGGTCAGCATCATACTGCATATAAGTATCTACCCCAGTCCAAAACAAAGCTGAATTTGTGGAACTTTTCTTCTTCTTTCAACAGCTTTTTGGTTTTCAAAGAATAGAATGCAGTTCCTTCTTTCATCACTACTTTTCCCTCAGAGTCTGATGCAATTTTTAGTTATTGCTTTGCAATGAGAATTGCTTATGATTCTGGAAACTTAGAGAAATATGTTACTCACATTTCCTCATCCTTCAGGTCCTGGGAGAGAAATGGTGGGATTCCTCTGGCCAAGTGTCCACTCCTGCAAGCCACCAAAGGCACTCTGCAGTGTCACCTGGAAAAAAGCAAGCCCTCATAGGGCATGACTCTCTCATTTAAAAAGAGTTGTCTACGGAGAATTTAAAACTTCAGGGAAGTATTTATCATCTTTAGCTGTGTGTACCTACACCAGGATGGGATGAACTGCATCTTTAAAGGGCTTGCTCCTCTCCAGTTGACTCCAAAGGGAGCCTTGCCAGCCATGTCAGTGCAGCTGTCTATACTGCAGAAGTCTGAAGTTCGTAGAGACCAGTTTTGTCCCAAAATAGCCTTCCACATAAGCCTTTTCATTCACAGCACTGCACAGGCATCATGCTCCCTGTGTGCTCCATATTTCTGTAATTCTCATCTGACATCCCTGGCTGTGTTTGACAAGAACCCAGGTGCTGTCTGTCCAGCACACAGAGGTCTCCGCTCTTCAGGGCCACCCCTGCAGCTAATGGGACTCACCTGGCAAATGAACAGTTCCTTTAAGGCTGCAGGGACTGCCAGCTTTGGATGGGAAGGCCATTGCTCTAACAGTGTGACAATAAAATGGAGCAGTGGCAGAAGGCCATGTCACCCGTCCCACAAGCTCACAGTGCCCGGCTCCACGCTGGTGTAACTCCAGGTGTGGTTTGACATTACAGCAAAAAGCCTGTCTAACCGCTTGCTGCAGCTGAAAACTCCCCCACTGCTGTGCCCAGCGCCTGTTCCCACCCTTCCTCCTCCTCATCCTCCTCCTTGCTGGCACTGGGAATTCTCCTGAGAGCCAGTTAAACTCGCCCTTCAGAAGAAGAGATTTTCTTTCTCTCCTTTTGTCTCCCTGGTCTGGCTCACATCAGTATCTAAGGAGCGCTGGTGGAGAGGGCAGGAAGGCACAGATGAGGCCACAAGGATGGAAAAGGACAGGGACTGTCCTGGCTGAACCTCCAGGGAGAGGTTTTCTGTCAAGGCTCAATACCTTTCAGCTGAAGCTTGCTCAGAACAAGTTACCTTTGGGTGATGAGAAGCAACATGTTTAACTCCAGTGACTTTATCTTTACTTTGAACTTCTGCTTCCCAGCCTCCTAGAACATGAGAGCATTTCATTTGAAATGCTGCTTGTTAATGTGCTGGATGTGCTCCCATCAAGCATGGGGAGCCTGCTTCTCTAAGGCAGAGATAACAGGTAGAGTTCAAAACCCTGAGACTGTTACCTGCTCATCTACTGCCTCTTCTGCTTCAGAGCTCCCACTGGCAGGAGACAGAGCCTTCAAACCTTGCCTAGGCTGTCACCTCAAAGTCTACCTGCCTCCAAAATGGCAATACAGTAGAGTCAGCAGGTGAGCCATGAAGCAGCAGTGATCACCAGAACTTTCTTCAACCAAAATGGGTTGTGGTTTTCTGAGTGCCCTTACCACTAATTTATTATCAATCCATAATCTTTTCAAGTAATTGTCTCTTTATCACCATTTTTTCATTCTTGGCATTATAAAAGGAGATTAGTTTGATTATTTCATGTGATGTGAAATGGTCACCAGTCTGTGGCCTCTTTTTATCTCTGGTTTCTTGTTTCTCCAACAAAGGACCAGCACAGCAGTTGGTGACAAAACTACATTCAAGAGCCAGAGCTTAGTTAAGTCAAGCCTAAGTCATATCCCAAGGATCTCAAATAAGGCTTCAACAAAAAGGCAAGTGTGGGAACAAAGACCATGCTGAGTTAGAAAAGCTTCTTTTGTCATGGTCATTTTCATGACCACCACAATTTCTCTTCCCTGATCCAAAGAGACTAACACAAGGCCAGGGATGGGTCCTTTTTCTTGCTAAATGAGATGTGCCCATTTATCTCGCAGCTATGCATGTGATAAAGCCAGCTTGAAAGAGTTTTAACAGAAGTCATTTGCTAGTTTCTGGTTCTCTGGCAGCCCTGAGGAAAACCTGTCCCTGCTCTGCTTCCCTGGAGCTGCTCTCATTGAGTCGTGGGGAGGCCCTCGCAAGTCTCATCTCCCTCTACAAAATGAGATGATCTAGGTCCTGCCCCTCATCCCAGGAGGTTCCTCTCAGGTCCCTCGTTGCCTGGCAGCAGCTTCTGATCACTCCTGAGCAACACATCCGCATCCTTCTCAGGAGCAGTTGCCATCCTCAAATACTCAAGGCTGTCCTGGTTTTCATATACCACTTATTAATGTTTATAATTGCAAAATAATTGGGCCTGCTGAGTTTGTAATGAAGACACATTTTTAAGCGCTGTAATCAAAGAACTTTCAATTGGATTAAGACTTTAGTGTCCTAGTGGTTTAATTACAGGCCCGGGTAAGCAAATAAGCTTTGGGTTTACTCCTGTCTTTCAGATAGGCCACAGCAAAGTCTTTGTGCCCACTTGTTATCACTGAATATCTGACACTAATTGAGGGTTGAACCCCAGTGGCCAGGACTCCTACGTGGCATCCCAGGCAGTGAGAGTCAGCCCCAGACAGGTTCAGCTCCCAGGGTGAGACACCACTAGATATACTTAGTCAACATGACAAATATCAGTGGAGAATTCCTTAGGAGGAGGCATCATGTGAAATAAAAGGTTGATCTGAAGGGTGTGCAGCTTGACAAATGCTCCAAGTCAGCACAGCCACTGAAAGGTGGTGCCCTCCTCTCCCCTTGCTCCCAGCCATCGTTCTCAGCCATGCTGCCTCCTCCCCTCTCTGGCCAAATTGGCTCTATATCCACATGGCAAAGTAGTGTCAGGAGCCTGATACAGTTAAATGCAACCCTTTTTCTTTCTTTCCTTTTTTTGCCTTGAGGAACTGCACAAATATTTACAATAGCATGGTGAAACAGAGAGCCCAGGGACAGGGACAAGATGCTGGTGGTGAGAGGAACCACTTAAGAGTGATGGGAGCATCAGAAGCTGTCTGCCTAAATGTTGGTCAAATTAAATCCTAAGGAGAAAGGTGAGAATGACTAAGTTTAAAGGTGGTTATTAAGCTTGAGTCTTATAAAGACAAATAATTATTTCTGCACTGCACCTCTGGAAAGGGCAATGTATTTCAACAGCATTAGAAAATGTGGTCTATCAAACAGGCTTCAAACAGTCCCTGGTGACAAACCTCCTAATCTGGGGCATGGTGAGACATCGCACTACAAAGAAGGTCTGAGCAATAAGCAGAACACATTGGGACTTCAGTTTCAGTTCTGCTTTGGCTCGTTTGCAGCCCAGTCCTTTTCTAGTTGCAGTCTTTGAACTTCTCCCAAGCACACTCAGGGGCTGGTTGGTAGGCAGGATGTGCTGCAGCTGCCAGAGAGATTAATTGGAAGAGAAGTGTAGATCAACACCATCAGCTGCACACACACACATGTAGCGATTTAACTACTCCAATTTAGAAAAGATTGAGATAAATTGGTACAATCTTCTTTCTGGACAAGGTTGGAATGTAGATGCTTTCGGCTTGTCAGGTGCAAAACCAGACAAGCTACAGCACCACCAGGAAAGGGAAAATAATTCTGTGGGTCTATACCAGGTATAAGAGTGTTATAACCAAATAGGTATAAAAATAGGTAGGGCCTGCCCGTATTTTTGCAAAAATTACGTCTGCATACATCATACTAAGTTAAATCGTAGTTGATAGCATTTTTCTTGTAGCAAAGTGGTTGTTTTATTTTACTGCGAGGTGTTTTTTCATCATCTCTCTGGGATGTGTCTGCTTTGATGCCCTATTGAAACCACTAAAAAGCTGTGAATTATTTCAGGATCACCAGGAGTTCACATTAAATGGTAAACCTCAATGCAAAAAGACCTTAACAAATGCAAACCTGTAGTTGTTGAATTTTGACTGTCATGTAATTCCCAAGGTTTCATGGACATCCATATTATATTTACTCAATTTAGACATAAGAGGTACAGACAGAAATTTATTATTTCAAAGAGAAAAAACCAACAAATTGCCTTGACTAGGCTGAAGCATGCATGAAAGTATCTAAATGCAATTTATCTTCATTAGAAAGACTCAGCATTGAGACATGGGTTCTCTGCTGCTGATCATACTGGAATTATTCCATCTCCTTTTTTAGATATTGATAATAAGGATACTAAATTATATTTTATAATTATAACCATTATATTGTGTTTGTACAAATTTTGTTTAACAGGTTAAAATTATAATCTAATCTTATTAGCAAATCATCATCTTTGGTCTATCTCTGAAGAGAGAAAATGGAATAAAAGCTAAAAGGTGGGAGATTCTCCTGTCCAAAGGTGAGTGTGTGGCCTTTTCAGAGAGAGGCCCTTTGGCTGCCTTTAGGCAGCACAGAGGTGGGTGCTGTGGGAATGATTGCCCTTAGTCTAGAGCAGCCCAATAAACCGATTTTGCCACTTTTTAAGCTCCTAAATGTACACAGGGACACCACCTGATGTTTTATTTACTCAGTAAATTTGAGCAGACATCAGACATTAGTCTTTCCAAGAAGAGAGAAAAACCACAGTTTTGTCAAATGTGACTGAAAAGGGGAAATTATGAGGGAAACAGCTGCTCTGCCTGACCTCTGTAAGTGCTGCACAGGATCCATGAACACATTTGGGAAAAAGGGAAAAGCAGCATTTGCTAAATGGATTTATTTGTGTTAGCTATGCCATATAAACATCCCAGCAGTTATTCCCAGATTGTTTCTTTTAACAGAGCGATGAGAGTTGCACTTCCCTTGTTGTCCTGAACCAAACCCATCACCTTCATCCAGGAGCCCGTGAGGGGATGTGGGGATGTTTCAAACTCCTCTACAGCTGCTGAAGGGTGAGTTTAAATAAACTGTGTGCTTCCTCAGCCCTAAATCGTCCTGTTCCTGACATGCTTGCAGACAAAGTGAAGTGGATTTTTCATTAAGTTAATGTCACTTTAAGGATTCATGTAGATCCTTCATGGGTTTTGCTTTCATTTTCAGTATGACTGAAGTTTATGGTATAATCATATCAACTCTTCCACTTTAAATTCAGTCTTGCACCAGGGGATGGTTTCTACCACTATGTCTATAGTCAGTAAAGGCAAGGTTTTACCCTCTGAGCTGCACAAAAAATGGTAAAACACTTTACAGACTCTGTTTTCCTTTTCACAGTATTTAGTTCCTCAGACAATAAGCAAATATATCACTCTTCTAGAGACGAGTTTCATTTCCTTCTTACGTACATTACCTCAGGAATGATTAAACTTTGGACTTAGTTTGCAATGTGCAATTCCTGCTTCACCCAGCAGCTCTTGGCGGGTTGTTTTTGGGATTATGTGGCACAGAGTCAGTGCTGGCAGCACTGTCCCTCTGTGAGGATGCTCCTGACACATCCCAAGGGGTGTGAGGAAGAAATGCCCTCCTTTGCCTTTCTCAGAAGGCTGTCACAGGAAAGAGGGAGCTCAGAGTCCCCCTCTTTGGAAGAGCGAACAAGACATCAGCTGCTCCCTGAGGTCTCCCTGGGAAATGCACAGCTCATAGGAGCTCTGGATCTTGTGGTTCCTCTCCATGAATGTTGCCTAAAAATAGAGCTGAAATGTGACTGTTCAAGATACAGCCTTGTGGTAAACAAGGAAATTGAGCACATAGCTATGAAAGTTTTGCTTATTTTTCTATCATGGTCTGTAAACTGTTAAAATTGTAGCTTTTTATTTTAGGGTCAATAGCCAATAAGCTTAAGAAAACCTTCTGTTGTTCCACTGGTCCATCTTGGTGCAGATCTCAGGGGCTCCTTGCATGATTCCAAGCTTTTTCCGGTAGGCACTTTGATTCAGTAAGCTTACAATGTAAATAAATGTTATTCGTAGATATATGCCAAGTAGTACAGACATTTACATTATGATCGCCTGAAACTGTCCATTATAACTTAATTTTCAGTTGCCTGTTACTTGGGTAGACATTTTCCAGAGTTTACATCAGATTGAAAGTAGAAGCCATTTGCATGTTCGTGCTGGACTCGTTCAGAGCCACAGGGAGCATCACACACCGGCCTTGCCACGGTGAACTCAGCCTCTCAGGGAAGACATAGACAAAACTGATGATACTTTTCCAGGCTTGCTTTGTCAAATACAGCCATGATTCTGAAATTATCAGACTCATCCTGAAGGATCCTTTAGCTCAGATGGCATGACCTGGTGTGTTTCCATGCATGCCCATATCTTTGCTTCCATACCTCAAGCTTTCCCAAGATATCTTGGAGAAAGGCTGCTTGGGAGGGACTGCTGCTCAAGGCAGATTCTGGAGGGTCTGACAATAAGGAATCTAGAAAGCCTAATGATCAACCTCCCTCCTTTCTCAGCTTCCTCTGGAGGTGCACAGCTCTGTGTTTCTCAGGATGCAGGAGCGGGAGGAGGGGTGAGACAGGGATGTGTGAAACAGCTGAACCCAGCTGCCAAAAAAGCTGCTGCCCTCCCTTGTTTAGAGATGTACACAAGCTGAACAGGCAAGCCTTGCTTTAATGATGACTCCATATCCACTGTAAGCTGCCTTCCCACTTGTCCATTATATACTGTGGAAGTAGAATAGGTTCAAATGCAGCTGCTTCATCGCTCTTTATATCTGCTGTACACTCCCCCTTAGGCTCTACTTCCTGGGAGCTGGGATGCTTTATTTCACTCTACGTGGTCTTTAACCCCACAGCTCACCTGGGCTCTGCCAAGCTCATGTAGGCATACGGTCGAGGAGGCCATGCAGAGATTCTCAAGAGTGCCTGGAATAAAGGCTCCAGAAACCTCATTTCTTGTCACACCACTACAGTTGTTCACTGTAATTGTGCCAGAAATGGCACCTCTGACTGTTGACAGGACAAACTGTCAGCACTGGTAGAGGAGTAAATTTGTTGGGCAGCAATACCGCAAGGTAAAAGCCATAAACTGGGCTGCTTTCCTCCTCTAACACCGAAGCATCACAGACAGCCCAGAGAAGACAGAAAGAGCAAAACGAAGAGCGTGGAGACTTGAGCAGTGAGGATTCAGCAATGTCTACATTAAAGGCTTGTAAAAGGTCATGTAAGCCTTTAGAGACCAATTTACACAAGTCTTTCAGGGGGCCTGCATCCCGTGTCTTGCTGTCCTGCCTCCTCTCAGCATGCCTGACACATTTCCCATCTTTATTCCCTACCACCCCTCCCCTTATGGATATTTATCACTAGCCTAGTTCCTTTCCTAAAGAAGGGGTTAATTTCCTGAATCCTTCCATCATGCTCTTGGCTTCATCTGGTTTCTCCCACATTCTTGCTGTATCTCCTTCCAGCTTGGGAAGATGATGCCTGCACATTTGTCATGCAGCAGGAATGTCATCCAGTCCATGAATGTAGCCAGGAGGGCAAACTTCGTGGGTTTTTTCCCCCTGCAACTGACTGACCCTTCCTGTCACCAATTTATCACGCTTTCATCTAGCTCTGAAATATCCTGTTTGAGTGTTACAATAGGGCACCACATCAGTCTGAGATGTCTCTTCTTTTCCTTTCAGAAACTTTATGGGTATTTTTCTTTAGTGTCTCACCTGGAAAAGGATCAAGGAACATAACCTTGAAATAAAGCCCTGCTAGCTACCACCGTAAACCTATGATATGGAAAACCAACTTTACTTTACATTTTATAAAAACCATCATGCTGAGTGCTGTAATGTTTACAGATGTATTTTTATTAAATTTACACCTACAGTTTTCGTGCAGTCAATCTCACAATGACAAACACAGGCCTACTAAAAGTCAGCTGAGAACAGCACAGAGGAACCA
Organism: Rhagologus leucostigma; assembly: GCA_013397725.1. Taxonomy (NCBI): domain Eukaryota; kingdom Metazoa; phylum Chordata; class Aves; order Passeriformes; genus Rhagologus; species Rhagologus leucostigma. The sequence continues at coordinate 219,798 of VZTD01004673.1, read as the reverse complement.
GGCTGGGATGGAAAGGATTTTGTTGTTGTTGTTGTTGTTAAGGATGGCATGAACGAGGGGAAGCAATGAATGCATCGTCTTTCATTGCCTTGGCAGGATAAGAGCTCTGGAGGAGCCCAGGCATGCCCAGTCCAGCAGAAGAGAAAAAAAGAGGGCTGCAGATAACATTCTCTCCAGCATGCAAAAGAGGAACAGAGACTCTAAGAAAATGCCACAGGGAAGGCAGAAGTAAACACAGAGACAGCTGGAGAGTTCCTGGAACAGGGGAGGAGTGGGAAGGCGTGAGGCTGGGAATTGACTGAATCCTCTGTGCAGTCGCTCTGGTCACAGCTTCTCCTCTCTTCTCCCTGAGGTGGACAGCAGGAAACTGGGTTATGCTCCCTCAACTTCTGGCTGCATGTGCACATGCCCAGGGAGAGACTGCAGCTAGACCAGGCAGAGAACATAAAGGATGATACAATGTGGATAAATGGAAATTTTGCCCATTTTAAACTGTCAGGACAGAAGACAAGGTAGGGGCATGCAATGGGGTTAGATGTACTCCTGACTCTATAAAATACATGTGTTTTAAATGCCTCAGTCCTAAAAACACAGCATTCTGAAAGCAAACTATCCCTTGTCCTCTCAAACAGGCACACCTTTCCAGCACTGTCCCTCCCTTGGCCCAGGGGGACAGAAGGACATCAGAAACTAAAGGTCCAGGGCAGCCAGAGTGAAGAGAGGGAAACCAAAGAGAGAAAAGGCATCTCCCAGTGAACCACACGGAGTAGAGGCAGAAGGGTGCAAAGGAAGGGGCAAGGGGGAGAATGGGAGATAAAGTTATGATGAATGGTGTGGGAGAGGTAATTGTGTCATCGAAGGTCAGAGAAGAAAAGGAGGCAAAGAGAAGCCAGGAGGACTGGAGGAAGGGGAGAATGTGCAGGAAGAATTGGGCAATGATATCTCCTTGGTGTTGAGGTAGTGGCTTTCGGAACACTCTGGGAGGGATTTACAGCTCCATGGCTTGCACTCACATCCAGCAGCTGATGCTGCCTTGGAGGTACAAACCTTTGTGTCCCAAGTAGTGACTATTTCTTCTGGGCAACAAAGACGCTCAGAAGTTGTTGCCGCTCATGCTGAGGAGTTTGGCACCGGCAGGAATTGTTGTCATGTGCATTTATAAAGGTCCCCACCACCAGCAGTACCCGAGCACACCAGGAACTCGACTGAGCTGAGGCAGCCAGGTGCACACCTGCCTATGGTGTGTGATGTTCACTGCTAACAATTCTGTAGCTCATTTGAGACAGCCCCTGCCCCTTCTGCTGTACACTGTGTACTGAGGGGAAAGCTCCCAGCACACCCATTTAATTCACATTCGTAACAGGAGATTGTAATTTTCAAATATTTGTCAAGAATTATCAAGAGTTATGCCAGAAATTATTTGTACATCAGAAGCACTTATAAAGTGCAGGAGAATGCCTGGAAAAGCTGAGGTTTAGATTGCAAATACTGTGATATCATGACAGCTTTTCACTGAGAGCTGCAGCACGTGCGTTTGCACTTCTATTATAAAACCTTATTCAGCTGCTGAAGGGGCTAAAGCCATTCTTAGGTTCTCTAAAAGATCTTTTTAATTCTCAGCTCTCCCTGTGGGAGGCTGGAGGCCAGCTATTCTTTCCACTTGAAGAGTAGGTACCTACAATTCTTGACAAGCAAAGTTCTTTGTAGGCAGACAAAAGTAGGCTAAAAGCAAAGATGCCTGTTAGGAGTTATTTCACTACATACAGAAACTGAGGATTGTTGGTTCTTATCCTAACTTATCACCCCATTTCTAACATGTGCTAAAGGTGGTTATTGTTGAAGAAAAGACCCTTTCCATAAGCAAAAAAAAATCATACTTATATTGCTCAGAACAGAAAATATTAAATAAGACTAATAAAATTATTCAGCAAAGCCCAATAATGTGTTTAAGTGCTCACCTATGAAAATTTAAAATATTCATTCATTTATGTGTCAGTGGATGAAAGGTAAACCCTCTAGAACAAGTTGTAACAATCTTTTCCCTGTTTTGTGTCAATGGCGTTCTCAGATACGTTCCAGACGTGGCCGGTAGATGTGATGTGCAGCATGATCCTGATGCAGAACCCAAACCTTTGTCCTCCAGATCGTACCCAAGAATTCGCATCTGACAGATCAAAGCAGTTGAACGCCTGAAGAGCCAGTGACTTAGCTCAGCCATCACTGCAGTGCTGAGCTTCCTACAAAAACTTCTGAAACGTCCAGCCTCCCAACAGAACAAAGATATTCAATAATGGATCGGAAAACTACCATTCTAAATCTCTAATACAAGCACTACTATACTTTTAAATACATCTGATTTTGTTTTTATAGGCACAGTTTGTTCCTCAGTGCCTAACTTTATCTCAGGAGACTTAGTTGCCTAAATCAATATTTACTGCAATGATTCAGTACAACCACCAAATATGTGTTATAGAATCACAGCATCTTAGTATTTTATTTTAAAAGACATCAGTTCTAAGAACTGGGATGTATGAAATGTAAGCCTGGAATTATCCACCCTAATTTTTGTGCACTAGATAAAGTTTAGTTCCATAAATGAATGCCTGTAAAGCAACACACTATTTTTATCATCCCTTTAAATCATGTTAGATTAACAGATTAGGAATCATTCACCACTTGTCAGCTAATAATATGGGGTTTAGGTTAGAATAAAAAGAGGATTAATAGCACCAACCTTATCCACATGATATATTCCTTATGCCACCAGCTCTCCACTACCTAGGACAGCCTGAGCCTGACACCACAGACAGGAAAACCCAGTGGCAGAACTATTGCAGACTCAAGAGTCACTCTGGCATCTCTGTAGCACATTCCAGTTTTTGCAAATGCTCATGAATCGAGCTGGCTCCTCACAGATAAGATATGAAAACAGTGACACAGTCTACTCATGGCTGAATAACCTTCCCACGGGCTTTGGGGACTGAATGATCTTAGCCGTCAGACTCAGAAATTCAATTTTCTAAGTCTTAGGCAATGTTCTTGATACCGTATCCTCCTTGTCAACACAGAACAAAGAAATGAACCCTTTCTTTTCCAGTATTTTTTCTTTATTTTGCTGCTTTTCCCAGTGTAACATTTTAAACCAGCTTTTAAGGATGAGAAAGAGCTTCATGTATAAAACAGCCTTCCTAGAGGCAATTAATGAATCCAGAGAGTGATTTTTAAAAAAAATTGTAACTATTATTTGAGTTTGATTTCATGATCTGTTTGTTGTACATTTGTTGAAGACCATTTGAATTTTTGTTTAAACTGGAATGCACTCCTGACACAGCATAAAATATTAAACATTTATATTTTCGTAATACTATTCCCTTTTCCAAGCCAGATCCCATCTGTCAAGACAACTTCTTAGATCTTTCAAGTGTTCGTCTCCTTTCAAACCACGATTCTCAGAGACTGCTAGTCCTGCTCCAGCATGCAGAGGCGATGAGTTGCTGTCTCCATGTTGTAGTGTGCAGTTTGTACCATAACTGGGGGAATTAGGGTAATTTGATTTCCGGTGTGTTTGTGTCCTCCTCTCTCACTGAGATAAACTCAGGCAGGTTGTCCCCTGGACTGCACATCTTCTCCTAAAGGGACTCCCCAGGGTCTGCCAGCTGGGCGCTGTGCTTGGTGGTGCCTCCACCCTGGCATGGTGACAACCTGCTCCTGCCTCCCAGCAGGATGCTGAGCTGGACACTCTTCTACCCACTCATTCATACCTGCAGGAGCAAGGGATCTTCCTGATCCCAAAATACGAGACACCCCAACTGTCTTGAAGTGCTCCTTTTCACATAATAAAATAACACCTTAATGAAAATCTTAATTCCTCGTGCTTTTCTTTCTTTTAGCTTTTCCTATGTTAGTAAGAGTCAAAGAAATTTTAGAACAAATGACTTCTTTTTTTTTTGTTTGTTTTTCAGTTCCTCCCTAGTACCCAACATTTTGAGCTTTTATGTTTTAAGAGAGGCAATTTTGTCATTTGCAAGTCCATCACATTATGCTTTTTTAATGCTTTCATTAATAAAAAGGCAAAACCTGATGTATTTCCTTTTACAATCTTGGAATGAATTCTCCAGGATAAAAAAAAATGAAACAAGCCTTCTTGCTGGTTGCATTAGAGATATTTACCCTTTGCATTTGCTACTTATTGTGAGCTTTTCTCCTGCATTATCTTATTTCTTATTGGGAATATGAACTTTTTTCATGTTACATACTGTTCTCGTAAGTTTTACCACTGACAAAAGTACAGCAGGAGTGAAGCTGCTGGTTTTAAGCAAACCCCTTTGTTTTACTTTCACTCTTAAGCAGAAATAGCTCTTTAAAGTAAGAAGTTTTATTTTAAAGAGACTCTCAGTATGAGGAGTTCCAGCTGGTGATACACTTCTGGCTATTGCATACCTTGCCTTGTAATCTATGCAGAAAATCATAAAGGTGCAACATCCCACAGAGGAGGAGCTTTTACTTGGAAAGATGGACAGAGCTGTCCATCCTTGCCTTCAAACCATTCTCCAGTCACACCAGGTGTGTGGGCGGAAGAAAACTCACAGTCTAAAGTAAACCCATCACATCTAGACTGCGCCCAGTCAAACAATGTGAAACTCAGCAACTCTTGCCCATCACCACTGCAGAGGAAATACCAACTACAGCAGAACAATCCTGGATCCTATCCCTGAGTGTCCAAGAATGTGATATGCTTCCTCCAGTGCATGACTGCAAGAAAGTTAAGTAAATAACCATTGTGACTCAGGAAGAATTCACACAAAATGCCCATAGGGGAAGAAACACCTGCTTGGCAGTCAGTGGTTGTTTCTCGAAAGGATCATTTCATCCTAATCCTCAGTCTGGACCCTCAGGGGAAACCTCCTGAAGATGAGCCTAGTAACTACTGACTCATCTATACTCTGCACAATCCCAGAAATAAGAGGCTTGACAGAGATGTATTTTTGACATTTCATAAACTGTCTTGTCCACTGCTAACCTCTCCCTGCTGTACAGGTGTGCCGGTTTGGCCAAAATCTAGTAATATAGCCCCTGAGAGAAAAACCAGGTTGCAACCACCCTTCCCCCCCACAGGGTTCGGGAAAAAAAGAAATTTTTTCCTCGAAGGAAAGTGAAAGAGATAAAAACTATTTATTTTAACAAACACACAGGAAAAGGATAATGATGCTGAATAATGGATTAAAACCCCCACTATAGAGAGAAACCTGGGAAGATTTCAGAGTCCTTCTGTAGGTGTGGTCTCTCTCCTCCTCGGAGCTGGTCGGTGAGGGCGTGGGCCCACCCCCGGGCCTCGGGGAGAAAATTCTCCTGATGTGTTCTGATGTTGTTGAAACAGTTCAGAAGAGAAGAAGGAAAAAAAAACCAAAGTCCCAGGAAACAAAATTCAGCTCTCCGTCTCACACCAAGAGGGGAAAAAAAAAACCAGCTGGCTGAAGAAAAAGCAAGCAGGGTGCTCCCTTCGTGCCTTCCGCAGTCAGAAAAACACTGAGGAGTATATCTCTGTGTCCTTGAGAAACTGCTTTGGAAAGTTCATCTGGGTTTTTTTTTTCAAGCTCAGTTTAAAGGCACAGAAAAGGCACAATATTACTTTTTGGGCATAGAGCATGATAGGGGATACACATGATAGAGTCACCCCAAGACAACAGGTTATAAAGTACAAGTCTCTCTCTTCTTTTTGCCCCAGGAGGGAGCAAGCCTGAAATTCCTCCACCTCTCATGCATCCTCCTCTCTCCTGCAGTGAGGAGCCCCATTCTCCTCACTGGGACCCATCACCTGTACTATGAAGCAGCACAGCTAACCCAAATAATCAAATTGGTACATACCCAGCTAAGCTCTGAGCCATCATCCTCCATTCATCTTTATCTTACAGACTCATAGAATCATGGACTAGTTTGTGTTGCAAGGAATCTTTAAAGATCACCCAGTCCAACCCCCAGATCTTTGAAATCTGTTGCTTTTATTTCAGAACGATGGCTTTGTGTGTCTGAGATCGCTGAATTCTTCAACTATGACAGCATGTTAGAAAATTATTTCCTCTTCCTACAAGCCTCATAGCTGCAGCAAAATAATCCACACTATCCTCATCTGATGTTCCACAATCAATATATCTATGCCTTGTGCTAGAAAAGCCATAATAAACTTTAAAGTTTTTTCTTAGTCTTTAATTAAGCATGAACAATTTGTCCATCACTTAACAATACATTGCAGACACATGTATGACAGGGAGGGACTGAAGGCTGTGTGGGTTTTTTCACATTTATTCCTATGTGAACAGCTGTGTGGTTGTACCATTGCGTTAAACACTTCTATACATTTATTTAATACTTCTAATAAAATTGACACTGATAGCTCATATTTTGATTACCATAGGATAGATCTTTTAATTGTGATCTGCCTGTGTTGAACACATAACCCATTTTTGCTGTACAGAAACCCCAGAATTTACAGGTTATTTCATCTTGCAGTGCTAGGGATCTCCACGAAGTCAAAGTTCTCTGCATACACGGAAGGAATAGCAAGTCAAAGCTAATTAGTGCAGTGAGAATCTGGGAGGAGAAGTTGCTTCCTGTCTTTGAAATCTTCCACGTCTTGGGTGAGCTGATCAGGCAGTGAGTGCTTTGTGACAAGCTGCAATGCTGATTATGCACTTTCATTTGCTATGTGTTTTAAATTATATTTCCACACTAATATGCAGTTGTTTCCTAAGCGAATGTGTGGTGTTTACTTAGGCAAGAATAATACTCTTTTTGGTGTGTACGAGACAGTTGGCTTTAAAATTTTGCATTCATAGAAGCTGAGCAATGCACTTAATGGCAAGTAATTTTTTTCCCTTTACTCTCCAGTAGGTTTTAGTGAGACAAACTTCCTTAAGAGATGTGTCAGAACAGAGGAAAATATGCTGGTGTATTACAGCTACATGGGAAACAGTTACGTAGGTAATTGTAATATTTACTGAGCTTCAGATTTCATATAAGCTACAACTTTTATCTTGAATTTTTCTTTAATGAGATAAAGAAATAAGGGATTTAGCAAGAATAACAGAGCTTTCTAGCAAGGTCAAAATTCAGCAAATTTTGTCCTGATGTATAAAATTGGAGATATTCCAAACAATATTCATTGAAAACCAGCAACTTTTTCTTACTTCAAATTTTTGTATTCAGCCAATATGAGTGTAAATATTATTAATCAGAAATTTAGATGGTCTTTCATGAACACAAGAAAGGGAAATGAGGAAGGCAACAAGGCATTTCTTCTTGTTTCTCTGCTTCTGTTGCTGTCTCTCTGTATTACATGAAGACAACATGAAATCTGTAAACGTGCTCCAAGTTAACTTCAGTAGTGTTACAATAGCAATCTTTTCTCATCTCTCTTTTTGGTCTTTAACTATAAGATTAAATAGTGAGGAAACAATATTCCTTTCAAAAAATAAAGAAACAGAGTTTGAGAAAACTGTTTTCCAGAGGGTTTTGAATGAATCTGGGTACTTATCCCAGATAGTAAGATATATCGACATGACTTAAAATACTTGATACTAAATTTTGCCATTGAGGGCATCTGTATAACTTCGAAAGATGACCTTTGCACACTCTTAAAGATATGCAAAAACTGATCAACCACATGGAGAAATTGAAAAAAAACCCAGGTATGATCTTGATGAATTCTTCACATGTGCGAGACTGAGCCAGTCTACAATTTATTTGTTCTTGCAAGCACCATCAGCATCTTAATTCAGCACTATCAGGGCAACTCCAAGATTCTACACCTGAAAAACATGTGCAGTGTGATAAGCCCCACATTCCCTGAGTCCACTCGAAAATTTTAAAGCAATTCTTTGAAGAATAAATTTGTGTGTGGCTCCCAAGAACAATTTGGACCCAAAATTTTCAATCGACGCATCAAGCAATGGTCGTCTTGTAATTTCTACTCCCTGATAAAATGAATTAAGCCTTTCAAGGAGGGAAATGAGCAACAGTGAAGTCAAGCAGTGAGGATCTTCATGTGCAGGACACTCACTTAGAAGATCAGCCAGAAGAACAGCTGACCAAAGCTGGAATCACACAAATGTCCATGAACACTAAGCAAAGGGCATAAATGTGGTTCAATCAAACAGCTGCTTGCTACTAGAATGAGGGTTTTCAAGTGCTATGTAGGTAATACTTGGACAGTGTAGCCCATTGTTTAGGATAAGTTAAAGCAACCATTCCTGGAAAGAATTGTTTGTGGTCGGACTCCCATTATTACATCTCTTTTCTCACCCCACCATTCTCTCTGCTTGGCTGCTGTGGCACCTCATCTACATCTGGTAAAACAGGTGAGTGGTTGTCATCAAGCCCACTACAGGCAGCACTCATTATATCTGCTCCCTGAGCACTTCAGATGCTCTGGGCAGCACAGTTCTCTTCCTGTGGCCCAGGCAGTTTGTGACCCACTTGCTGTCCATGTGCTGCCTTAGGGAAAGTGTGGTGGGTTGACCCCGGCTGGGTGCCAGGTGCCCACCAAAGCCACTCTGTCACTCCCCTCCTCAGCTGGACAGGGGAGAGAAAATACACCAGAAGGTTCATGTGTGAGATGAGGAGAGGGAGAGATCAGTCACCAATTACTGTCACAGGCAAAACAGGCTCAACTTCGGGAAATTACTTTAATTTATCACCAATCAAATCAGAGTAGGGTAATGAGAAATAAACCCAAAACTTAAAAGCACTTTCCCCCCACCCCTCTCTTCTTCCTGGGCTCAGCTTCACTCCTGATCTTCTCCACCTCCTCCCATAAGCAGCACAGAGGGACAGGAAATGGGGACTGTGGTCAGTTCACTGGAAATTGTCTCTATCACTTTTTCCTCCTCAGGGGGAGGACTTCTCAAACTCTTCCCTGCTCCAACGTGGGTTCTTCCCACGGGCTGCAGTTCTTCATGGACTGCTCCAGTGTGGGACCCTCCCTCGGGGTGCAGTCCTTTGGGAGCAGTCTGCTCCAACATGGGTCCCCCATGGGGTCACAAGTCCTGCCAGCAAACCTGCTCCAGCATGGACTCCCCTCTCCATGGGGCCACAGCTCCTGCCAGGAGCCTGCTCGGGTGTGGCTTGCCATGGGGTTACAGCCTCCTCTGGGTATCCACCTGCTCCAACATGGGGTCTTCCATGAGCTGCAGGTGGATCTCTGTATCCCTGTGCCCTCCATGCAGGGGAATCTCCCTGTGCCCTTCCCGGGGCTGCAGGGGAATCTCAGGTCCAACACCTGGAGCAGCTCCTGCCCATCCTTCTTCACTGACCTTGGTGTCTACAGGGCTGTTGCTCTCACATATCCTCACTCCTCTCTTTGGCTGCTGTTGAACAACCGTTTTTTCTCCCTTTGTTAACGAAGCTATCCCAGAGGGGCTCCCACCATCGCTGATGGGCTCGGCCCTGGCCAGCTGGTCTGTCTCGGGGCTGGCTGGTGTTGGCTCCATAGGACACAGGGGAAGCTTCCAGCAGCTTGTCACAGAAGCCACCCCTGTAGCCCCTCAGTACCAAACCTGGCCACACAAACCCAACACAGGGTTCCTGCTGGCTAAGTGGGCCATTGCTCGTCTTGCTTGCAGCTGCAAAACTCACTTCTGGGCAGACACCCCACTTGTTGAGAACCCAAATTTCATATCACCTAATACAGTGTCCTGGGTTACAGTGTATTCTATTACCTTCCTCATGAGCTGTTGAAACCAGGTGTAGCAATGTTCCCTGCCTCCTCCCTCCGGACTATCCCCTGTTACTGGGCCCATCAGTGCCTTGCCCTGTGACTCACCATCCCATTGTGAGATGCTCCGCCCAGGGGGAAGGAGCCAAGCATTCCCACCTGGATATAGTCTGGGGTTTGGAACAGCACAGGCAGCCTTTTTCCACTGGATTCCCAGAGGACAAGAGCTACACAACCACCACTGGGCTTTTCCANTCCTCATATCTTTGCCCGAAAGCCCCTCAATTTCAAATTTATAATAATTCGGAGGGAAGGGGGTTGCATTTTCCATTCCAAGGGAGGCTCCTGCCTTCCTTAGAAGACACCTGTCTTTCAAACCAAGACACACAACCAGGCTGAAAGTTACATAGCCATTCACTTTTTCTCTGCAGCTACTGGAGAAAGGAAAGCAGCTCTGGAGGGCAAAGGTGGAATGGGGCAAGCTGCGCTCAGGGAGTGCTGCGTTTTGCCATGGTCTGCCCAGAGATGCCAGGGAGCCACATCCAACATGGTGCCCCATTTGTAGGTGGTTACAACCCAGCAAGATGGACCCATCTGAAATGAATATTATTTAACATGTAAGGAGCCTCACTCTCCTTTGAAACAGAGGCAGACTTATGATGGATTTAGCCCACTAAGTAGAGGCTAGAGCTGTGCAGTCGGATGCAGGCTTTCAGCCATATGGTTTTGATACTCGTAACATTCCTCAAATTAAGGTTCAAGAAGAACTTCAAAGTCTACTATTACTTGGAGAAATTAATACTATTAGTGGCATTAATCCATGGACTTCAATTGGATTCTCCAGCTGAGAAGAATAAGGAATTAGTCTTTTGTCATAATGTGTAGTCACAATTTAAAATCCTTCAGAACTGCTGGCAATTTGGTCCATCTTATTCAGAGAAAAAAAGAAAAGAAGAGCAGAAAACATGGATGACTTCAGAATTTTTTCTGTCATTTTAGAAAACAAAGGAATAATTACCTTGTCTCTGGGAAGTTAAAATACATTATTTTGTCCATTTTTGGTTTTGGTTTATATTTCTGTTAAAGATGTTAAGATTTTCTGTTATAGATTTAAAAAAACAGAAGTACTTCTAACCATGTCTTACTACATGTGCATGCAAAAGTACAAACACAAGGAAAAAGCAAATAATTAAAGGGATGTTATGATATGAAATTTGATTCTCATTTTAACCTAGGAAATAACCAGCAATAAGTTTAAAAGCAGAAGAACTCCAGAATTATAGTAGTTTAGATTTCAAAAAGAAAATTAACTTGTAGATATCAGATTTGTCCATTTGGTCTCAATTTGTAACTGAGAGCAGTGCAAAACTACAAAAGCAGTGACAAGTCAATTGGACTTCTAAAGAGCAGTCTGCTTGATGTTCAAAAAAGTCAAACCACAGAAATAAACCTCTATTTACAGCATAAACTTCAGCTTTTGTCCATTGATGTTATTTCCACATATTTAGATTCTGAATTATATTTACTTTCCCAAAATAATGGGATAGAAAAAAATAAATGGAAAAGAACTAGTGTGCTGAGAAAAAGCAGATTGCCTCTGGATGATAAAGGATCTACTTAAAATATTGTTTCAGTAGACCAACTGATATGTCTAGTAAAAACAGACAAGCTTTGATGCATACAAGCCTGTTTTCAGATCTAATAAGAGATATTGCCCCTCTTTACAAGTTCTGGCTTGCTTACTGCCTTATACCATTCTGGCTACAAAGACAGAGCTATTGCTCAAACATTATTACTACTGTGAACCTTCCAGCTGAAATAACACTACTGCTGCAAAAGTCCTAGTATGAGTTACTTCACATTTATCCAACATATTTTAATGTAATCTCTCAGAAAGGCTACAGGGCTACATAAAATACAGCATGGCATGCAGTTAATCTCCATTGTGTTCTGAAGTGACCTGTCACAGACAGCTAATGGAACAGCAATAGCAGTTATCAAAATTCAGTCTGTACAAATCATCCATGTAAACTGACATTTGCTTACTGTGCCACTTCATCGAAAGACAAATAATGATTTTTTTGGACAATGGGAATTATTTTTGCAGGTAACTGGTAACAAAATATAGATAGTTGAGAAAAACTTCTGGACAAACTAAAAAAAGGAAGAATGGAGTGAAAACACATAACTAAATGTTCCAAAATCCTACTAGTCTGCATGCTACTCTATGAAATCCCTCTCTAGACTGAAAAAAGAAAATCTTTAGTCACATGAAAGAAAAAAACCCTGGCTTTACAAAATTGCAAACTTCCTTCCTGTAAATATTTTTAGATTTAAGCCTTTCTCAGAAGCTATTTTTATAAAGCTCAGATAAAACCATTGATTATGAGATCTGAAATGGATCCGTGTTTTTGTTCAAATCATGTTAGCATGTTTGTTTCAAAATCTGTGGTTTACTCTTAAATAATATTTTCCTATTGTTTCTGATAACACCTTTTTTTTTTCTTTTTCCATTCCAAAAGTGTAGTGGTAGCCCTTCTCCTATCAGACTACCCTGTTTTGAAGTTTTGAAACTTCTCATGGTTTCTTAATGACACTGGTTTCACATGATCTCGTTGCCTGGCTGTGCCTCTGCCTATCAGTAAACCCAATGCCAATTTCAGTAAACCCTGAATGGGGAAAAAGGGCTTTCAAAGAGATACTAACTCCTACAAAATTTTAGGAAGACTGCTAGCAAGAGGAGGAAGAAATGCCAAAGAAATGCCTACTGTTGGAAAGGGAAGTACAACTCAATTATTATTCCTCCTGCTTGCTATTAGCTAATTAAGCTCCTGACTTGCCCAGCATATTCAACATAAACCAGGCACTCCAGCACATGAGGGATGTAATTCGGGGTTGGAGGGAGATCAGGGTTGGAAGGGTGTAGGATGCTCAGCCTTCGGAAAACCAGTTGCTTCTGTTCTGCTGTGCCCATAGCAACGCTCGTGTTTACAAACCCTACTGAGGAGAAAACGGCCATCGTATAACGTGCGATGGATGGGGTTTGTGAACAACAGCCTCCCTCAAATCCCTACCCATGCAATGACAAACACTCTGTGTGCAGAGAGGCATTCAGAAAAACGGAGGAAATAGCAGTAGTTCACAAATCTACAGAATTTTGTGCTTTTTTTCTGGACAGTGTCGTCATCTAGCACATTTAGGAACTACATTGACAAGTTTTAAGAACAGTTTCCCTTCTTCCCTCACTCTACTCTTAAGGCTGGAAGGAAGTCAGACTTCTTCAAGGTTCATGTGGATGAAGAGGACCATATGGTTGTCAAATCCGTTTTTTGAACTCTGTCCAAGTCCTATGAGACGGATGCTTTTCACATGGACACCACATGGTTTATCTGAGGACAGTTCAGCTAGGAATGAACTAGACAGGAAAAATATTTTGAATTGCTCCCTCTCCAAAAGATAGACAAGATACTCTTTTGGGCCTGTAAACAGACTTTTTGACAAATGGTCTCTGCAACATCTGAGCATTTGGTAGGCACACTGAGAATTTCTATTTGTGCTGTTCATTTAACCCATATGTGCACAACTAAATTACTAACATGAAAATGCCACACCGTGTTTCTCTTATCACAAGAATTGTTCCTAATTAGATACCATCCTTTCCTCAATGTGAGAGACACAGGTCCCGACAAAATCTTTTTCTTACAAAATTTCTACGATTTCTACTGAGGGAACCATTCTTTTGTATCTGTAAGTATGGAGCACAAACTGGATTTAACTGCTTCTAGTCTTTCAAGAGTCTTTCAAGAGTGACACTCTGCCCACTCCAATATCACTGTTAATGTCTCTTACAATCAGAAAACAGAAGTTGAAAGATGGAAAGTTACCACTATGAAGAGAAGTCTTACACTGATGTGAGGAATGGTAATTAAAGCAGTCACCTCAGGAGAAACTAAAATGAAATATCTGTACTTGACCTTTATTTGCAACAGAAAAGAGATAGAGCATCACTCCAGAAGAGTATTTGCAACTTTTTGATACGTCATTATCATGGGATTTTTTTTCCCTAATTTCGAATGTTAATTTATATGTAGAGTAACTACTGCCACAGAACCTGTCGTTTTCTGAGTGCTGGTGGACAGTGTGTGATGCAGCGCCCAAGGGGCTGAACCAGGAGAAAAAAAAGATCTTTTGTGGGTCTGCGGAAAAGTTCTGCTTTCTCTCATCTGTTATTGCTCCTTTTGCTACCCCAGTGCAAAGCTCCACAGCTTTACTCCGCACCAGCAGCATTATAAGTTTCATTTTTGTGTATCCATGGAGCAGTGCAGCATCAACCAGAGTTTAAGAACTGGGGATAAACACACCCATTAACATAGAGATTTTCTAAATTCTGAGTAATTCCCTCACCAGAATGTTTTCTTTTTCATTTTCAGCTACTTCACCGCTGGTTTCACTTTTTGTTTAATGGGCTGGCTGCAGTGCTGGAGCAGGGAAGCCTGCAGGGAAATGCTTCCCTTCCCCACATTTTCAGTGAATTAAAGATGTCAGAAAAGCATTTCTAATCATACCAACAATTTCTAGTCATACCAACAGTTGTGTACAGCGGGGAATTAACCAGAATTCTGTCACAGTTCTCTGTGTGGATGCTTACTCTGGAGCACTCAGTGAGATTTGTGAATGCCTACTGAGTTCTGTCTTCACCTCAGAGGTATTCTTTAATCAGCAATTTATCTCACTTGCATCCTTTTGTTTCCGTAACTGCTGCACAAAGACAAACCAGTAACATTTATTTGTAGTGTTGGGGTGTGTGAACCTTTTCAGGCAGAAGAGTATAGCACAAGGTGAGCCACAGCAACGCCCTCAGAGAACAGCAGAAGCCTGAGCAAAGAGGGGCAGGCATAGATTTGCTTGGGGGAGCAGGAAGAATTCCCTAGCTAGAAGTCAGAGTGCAGTTCGCTGGTTCAGGAACCACACAGTGTCACTGCACACCCAACACCTTCTTTTATTTGGTGCCATAAATAGCTGCGTGCTTCAGCCTATTGTGACTTTTGATTAGCACGGCTTCAAGCAACTGCTGGTCTGTCAAGGCACTCCAGAATACGCCCTTAAAGCAGGCAGGAGGTCAAATATAAACACCAGTAGTTTTGGTTTTTTCCCCATGCAAGTGCAAAATTCCTCTAGTATCGCTGTGCTTCTGCAAACTGTACATAAAGCAGAATCTAAAAACCTGAAAAATGCCACCAAAGGTCCCAGAGAGTTGAAGGGGAATCAGTTCTTCATCTGTTCCAAGCCTCAGGTTGCAATTAAAATAATCAAAGCTTTCACTCTTTCTCTTGGCTGAAGGAATGCTTCTTCACAAGAGAGAATACTTTCTACAAGTTGTACCACCATTGTTTCCAAGACTATTGTTCATATCTTTTTATTTTGTTGTTGACTTTTATGTGAACTGACAGTCAATTTCTTGGTGTACAATTGCCCACATTATAAAAATCCACTGATGTGTCACTTTTGGGCTCTGCCAAAAAAAGCCACGGTAGTTAGAAGGAACACAGTATTTGGCCTGTCATTAAAACAAGGGTCTACTTAACAATAAAAAGAAATGACCATCAACAAACCCTGACACTTATTTTTAAAGATAAGTGTCAAAATATAGAAAATACAATTGTTTGGGGGGTCATTGTTCCTCTGTAAGTTATCATAAACAGTGAAGGGCTTGAGGCAGAATACTGTGGTGGGGCAAGGGAAGGTAAAAGCATTATAGGTGCAGTAATTTAAAATGCTTTCCGTGGAAAACAAACTGGATAAATGGGAAATAGGAGGAAAAGCTGAAAGTAGTTGATAAGGGACAAAAAAGGAGGCCGCAATAACATGCCCAGAAGCATGAAAATCAAGGAGATAAAACGGCTGTTTTGATATGATTACATGTATTTCTAACCCAAACACGAAAGGCTTATACTTGCAGACTTTCACCATGGTTATGGCTTGTTTTTATTGCTGAAGAAAATTAACATAAAGCTATTCCTTCAGTAAACAAACTGTTGCTTTTGTACAGTGATGAAGCAGCTGCATCCCTTGTTTACTGAGCAGCTAACGCAGAAGCATACTTCAGATTTCCTTCCCAAATAATACTATCTAATGATCAGCAAAAAAATTAATAACTCTGCTAAATTAGGAAATATCAGAAGTTATCACCACTTGGTTTTGAGTGCTAGCTTTTTACTGAAAAACACCCACCCAGTTCCAATGTTGTTTCAACTCCTGCAATGAGCAATCGGTTTTTTAGTCTTTTGTCACTGCATGGTCCAAAAGATAAAACATTTTGCACAAGAGTTATCGTTGTTGGCCTGAGCCTCTCGAGCAAATTCCAACCTGTGGAGCCTAAATTCCTTCTGTGTTTTCAGCTCAGTACCGTATCTTTCACTTCCTCCTACGAAATTCTTGAATGATGTTGTTAAAATGAGACTTTGACCTTGGAATATGGACTAACAAAACTTTAAGCACCACTTCAGGTACTCTTGAAGTGCGAGTTCCCCATATCTGCCAAACTTCTGTTCTTCCACAAGGCATCCTTCCCCGTTTTTTCAGGTTTTAAATCCAAGTTTAAACTCCTCCCGGTCGCAATATAAAGCACGTACGTACACTGGGGGTTCTACTGATCTCATACTGCGCCCACGTAAATGCAGACGTACCAAAGAAAGGAAAAAGAACGAAATAATCGCAGAATACTCGGAGTTGGAAGAGACCCATCGAGATCATCGAGTCCAACTCCCGGCCCTGCGCACGGCACCCCAAGAGTCACCCCACGTGCCTGAGCGCGTTGTCCAAACGCACCCTGAGCTCTGCCAGGCTCGGTGCTGCGACCGCTGCCCTGGGCAGCCTGTAAGGGGAACAAAAGCTCCGTTTGGCTTTTAAAGAGCGCCGGTGTCCCCGAACCGGGTGCCAGCTCTGCGGGCGGTGAGGGACGGAGGCGCCGCCGCCTGCAGCCCCGGGGTCCCATCCCGGTCCCATCCCGGTCCCATCCCGGTCCCGTCGCGTCCCCAGCGCGGCGGGAGGCGGCCTCGCTGACGTCATCGTCGTCACCGCCCTGACGTCATCATCCGGGCCCCCGCGCGCGCCCGGCGGCGCGGGCCACAATGGAGAGCGCGCGCGCGCCCAACCGACGCGAACCAGGCCCCGCGCGCGCTCGCGCGCCGCT